>BRDA01022802.1:0-12422 GCA_036984385.1 Crenuchus spilurus
TAACGTCAACGGCGTTATAACGACAGGAAAAGTAATTAATTATTTTATCCTGTTACTGACAAAATGATGTCGTTACGTAACGCCGTTATTTTTAATGCCATTATTCCCAACACTGGTCTTCATGATGCTGTTTGTTCACTAGTGTTCTCTAACAAACCACTGAGACCTTCACAGAACAGGTGTATTTATACTGAAGCTAAATTACACACAACTGGACTCTATTAACTAAGTGACTTCATAAAGGCAATTGATTGCACTCGATTTTGTTTAGGGGTAACAGAGTACATGGGGCTGAGTACTTTTGCACATCACACTTTTAAGATTTTTGTTTGATTAAAATTTTTTAAACCATGTATCACATTCATTCCACTTCACAATTATGTGGTACTTTGTGTTGGTCTATCACTTAAAATTTCAATAAAATACATTTAAGTTTGTGGTTGTAAGATGACAAAATGTGAAAAAGTTCAAGGGGTATGAATACTTTTGCAAGCCACTGTATCTACCCCAAATCTGTGTCCGCGAAGTAGCCACATTGCTACTGACACCACCACCATTTCCACAGAAACTGATAAAGATGGTTTGATGATGTTTGCAGACAAATCAGATCTGATCACTTACAAATAACAGTATGGACAGTCATCTCAAAATTCCTGATTTTAGTAATAAATCCAGTGTATCTGAACATAACTTTTGAATGTAGGTCACATTTCTGTAGACTGGAGCATATGTTAATCTGCTATTTAGAGCTGCACAAAGTGAACAAAACTTCTCATAAGCCTCATATGGGCTTCATTATTAGTCTAAAATAATTGTCCTTGAGTTGCATTATTCTGCCTGATTTATAGAAAGTGGTGGTAGTAGACTATTAAAATCTAATTGGGTCTGTCACAATTAATCAATTAAACTCTATTACTTATTTTTAAAAATATCAATTAAAATGTACCCTTTTGATCATGTAGCCAATGTGTAATTACTGTTTTTTAATTACAATATTGGACAGATAGTTATTAAGCTGCAAATAATATATGAGCTGCCAATATGTCATGCTTTTATGCCTTACATTGTATGTCATAGTGATGTGCAAATGAAAAATGTGCAATAAGGAATTTGTGGACAATGTGGAAGACCTTTATTCATCTGTCTTTTAATGTGATTCTACAATGCAAATATGCTTTAATTGGGAGTTACGAATAGGCTACTGAAAACATATGAAAGTCTTCAATTCATCTCTATTCTCAGAAAGATACCTCATCTTGCAAATGAGCTCTGTTATATCTTGTTTCAGTGATCTATCTGAGAAAAAAAGCAATTTCCCCAAAACGAGATTTAAGTAATCAACAACTTTCGTTTCCAGTTTTTCCAAGGTACAAATTGTGCCTAATGAACCAAACAAAATCAATTACGCAGGTTACACTTTGCATGCGGAGGAGAAGCTGAACATAAATTACGTGATGCATACGTAAACAGACATTACTCATAACCCATTATTTTGCTCCATTTGCATTGCATTAGTATTGGGAACACTCAAACGGCTGGTCCCCATTTGTCAATCAAGTCTGTCCCATTAAAATGCAACTGGGCCAAGGCTCCCATAATGCTAACATCAGTGGAGGCCTGCAAGAGAGAATCATCAACATTCATCTGATCTGATGTTTACATTAAAAAACTAGCATTGCACAAAGTGTACAAGATATGATCATAATTGAGGTTGGGGGAAAAGATGATTTGATTATTAGCCAATAATGATTTTCCTTGGGTTGTGTGTACATAACTAATTTGGCCTGTAATGATTAATCAGTTTAAATTGTCTCAGCAAAGTTGGAAATATCCATGATGACAAATGCATATTTTTGATTCTACGGTCTCTTTTTTGATAGTAAACAGAACAATTCCAGTTAGATATTACCACATAGTGATTTTAACATTATCAAAGACATCCTAGTATATATAAACTATTTGCCCAGATATTTGTGGACACCCTTTCTAACGTAGCATTCACTTACTTTAGGTTGCACCCATAGTCTTTGAGATGTATTGAGAGTAGAACAGGACTCTCTGGAGCAGATAAACATGAAAATATTGGCACCATGCCTAATGGTAGGCATGGGCTGGGGTATAAAGCCCCCCAGCATTGAGCTGCAGAACTATGTTCTCTGGAATGATGGTGTTCCATCCAATATTTTTGAAATGAGTAAGGTTGGTGATCATTCAACACCCTTGAACTCACGAATGCTCTTACCACTGAAAGCAATCAAACCAAATCCTAACAGCAATATTCCAAAATCTAATGATAGCCTTCCCTATATGGCAATTAATGAGTAGGTGTTCAGTATATATATATATATATATATATATATATATATATATATATATATATATATATATATATATATAATATTTTTTTATTTTTTTATTTTTTTAATTAATTAATTTATTTTTTTTTTTTTTACTGTTTTTTCATTTATATAAATCATTATAAATTTAGTAACTAAGCTGTTTTCCAAACTAAGCCTTTTTAATTACTCATGAATGAATATTTGATAAGTTGGTTTGACATCATTAAGTTTAATAATATGAGTTTAACTGATTATACTTTTAGATTTGTATTTAAAATAATTAGACAATAATATGTATAACAATGCTATACATTACATTACTAGTGTTACGTTACTACTGATATTTAATAAATTAATAAAATGTGAAACAAAATCATGAAAATGGCTAATATGAATGATGCAAGCCACATGGATTGGCTAGAGACACTGACACACTTACCTTTTTTCTGTAGCTGCCGGAGCAAACACAACACAAGCTAACACAAACACAACACAACACAACACTAACAAAAAACACAAGCTAACAAACACAACACAAGCTAACAAACACAACACAAGGCAACACAAACACAATGCTAACACAAACACAATGCAAGCTAATACTAACACAATGCAAGCTAACACAAACACAATGCTAAGCGGCTGTATTCTGAGTTCATCAGAAGTGCAGTTTAGTAAAGGTTGTGGCTGTGGCATGCTGGTGAATCTGTGTTATGTAAAAAGAAAGCAGAATTCTGAATGGCAAAGGAGTGTTAAAGTAAAATAAGGTGAACAGATCTCAGGTGATGAAAAAGAGGACACCTTAGCGGGGTGCACAGGGGCGTATGATGTATTACATGTTCAAATAATTTTTTTTGGGTGCTTGAACACAAATTTTATTATTATTAATAAATATTGACAAATTATGATTTATATTTTATTAATAATTTCTACAGTAGTTACTATTAATAATATACTAATAGTAATTATTAAACATTATTATGAATAATACAATAATACAAATTACAAAAAATATTAATACAATACATATTATTTATAAATACTAAACTGTTAAAAGCATGTAGCATAAAATTATCACCAAATCCTTTTCAGTCAACTTCACTTCAGCTTATTATCACCAATGTTACACATATGTTTGGACTGTATGGTCAATAGATCTTATTTACACAGAATTAAGTAAAAATAAGCAGAAATTCTGAATTATTTTGATAACAGTTACACTTACAGGCATGTAAATAGATGGCCTATCACAGACAGGTAAACACGCTCACAGACACACAGTCAAATGTAAATATTAATGAATTTTAATATGAAACTGCTAAAATACATCTTGCTGACATGACACAAGCAGAACAAACACTCAACACGTTAACGGACTGCCGGCCAAATTGCAGTCCACACTCCATTTGAGGGAGTGACAGCATCAACGGCCAATCACACATTAGCAAGAAACGGCAGAGCCAATTGATGAGCTTGTGGCAGCCTAAAGGGAAACCGGCTTGGATTTCAGCTGGGTCTCCATTTAATATAGCATAACATCTCATTCAAGCAAACCAAACGGAATAGGGGGAGGGCAAGACTAGTTTGTGAACAAACGCTTCTTGAGTACAACAAAATCCCAGACGTATGTAAAATTCCACCCGGACATGTTTCTAAAAGAGGACATATCTGGGTAAAAGAGGACGTATGATCATCCTAACTAAAGTTATACTAATTTTAAAGTTACACAAGATAACAGTGCTATTAAAACATAATTGTTTGTTGTTAATTACTCAGCTTTTTTACTTATTTATGACATTTCATTGAAACATTTCAAGGTTGTTTCATTGTGACTTTCCCCCTGTTGCGATGTCCCGAATCACACCCCCACATCTTGTCACATGTCTGCCATGTGCGTCTTTGTACTTTCACATCATGTTTGAAGTCATGTCCATGCCCCCTAGTCTTGTCATGTCTTGATACATTCATTGTACTCACCTGTTTTGAGTTAGTAGTTACCCTTTAAATGTATCCTCATGTGCCATTTTCTTTGTCCATCCATCCATGTTAGTCTGTGTGTAGTCTCAATTGATTTTTTATGCCACAGTCACTGTCTGTGTTGTTTTGTGTTGGAGTTTGTAAATAAAAATCATTGTTTTTGGACCCCTACCTGCTGCTCCTTACACCTCGTCTCAACAGAACCTATCTTTACATCCATCAAAAACTCAATAATTCAGCGTGGTCAGCCAACTCTGCAAGATAAATGGAAAGATAAATACTTAGCTAGAGTTAACCAGTTTCTGTAAGACAATCTATGAGAAGCTCACCATCATCATCAACATTATCAGAAGTTGTTTTAATGGGATTGTTTGTTGTTTGACAGATTTATATGGTGGTGGAATCAGAGCTGAACTACAAAATGAATGTCCTTCAAATATTCATTGTGTTGTGATACAAAAAGTAGAAGATGGACTGGTGTACGTGTATGAAATGAACTTGTATTGTCAAACATCTGCAGGATGGTAGAACACAATATACTGTGGAATTAAACATTTGCAGGAATGGTGGATTTACTTGGCAGCAGAATATTTTGCTTTGGATTAGATTCTGAAGTAATAAAATACAGACTACATTTGTTTTGAAGTTTTCTTCAGTTGTAATTACAGGACTTAGTAGTTATTTCTAATTTCATACAGTGATTTATAGTATGTAGCTATACGCTTATATATATTGCAATTATCAACAGTGATAGCCATAAAGATAGGTATTCAATTCACGTTCCACAAACAAACTCAGACAGAAGTCATGCAACTTAATTCAAAAATGTAAAAACACTTAAATATGTCAGATTAAAATTCAGTTCTGTTAGGAAAGAGCACTAAAAGTTGCTGAAGTGTAACTCCAAACTTAAATAGCATACCCATGCCAATTCCACAAAGTAATGTAGTGTGGAATTTTGCAGTTTCTGAGCAGTGAAGCACAAATCTAAATCTGGTGTCATGAATTATTGAAGCCTCCGTTATGGGGCTTTCTTCACAGCATAATATCAAGCAATGTGCTAGCTTAAGATCAAACACAGCAGCAGATAATAAAGGCAGGATTTAAGAGCAAGACTAGTTTCTGCCAATGAAGTTCAACATCTTTCCTGCAAAAACCTTTAACTCAAGTGGTCTTTCACTTTTTGATGAGAAAGAAAAATGAGCATAAAGAGACTGAGGCTGCCAAAGTAAAAAGCTTGGGACACAAAGAGCAGAGGCCCCTGGAGACGGTCAGTGTCGGCCACGTCCATGGCAACCATCCTTTGAGTGAATACAAAGGGAAATGAAAGAAGTCGTCAGACGAGATTAGATGACAAGATGATGATGACGAGTGATTGGATTTTTCTCGGCTGACTGTGAGAGGGGGGAAATAGGGCTTGTTGTATTGCGAGGCCAACGTGAACCACAATATGAGTCACAGCCTTTATTGAGACCACTCGTTATGTATATGTACCCACACATGAGATTCAGCTGTGTTCATGTCCATGAGGCAGCCTCTGAACTATTTACAATGAGATTATAAAATTTTAACATAGTCACCAGGGAAAGGCAGCAATCACAAGACGTTTAATTGTCAGTCAACGAAGCACTCTGATATGCATTACAGCTTTGTTGCAAGTGTGGGTTTTAAATAGCTGTGATTGATCTTTATAGTTGAATTGTGCAGCTCTTATATTACAGCATGTGACTAACATGTGAATGTTCAAAACTCTTTCTAGTGAACCTTTTTCAATGGAAAACTTCTGCACATTGCCACATGTTGGTGTCCTTTGTATATTACATATTGCTCTCTATGGAGAGAAGTGTGTTTTTAACCATTATCAAAATATCTTTGTGAATGCAGCATAACACTTAAATTGTTAGCTTAAACCCAAATAATCATTATAATAAAAGTACCTTGTAAACTTGAGTACAGGTGCTAAAGTAGTAAACACCTAAATAATAAGTGTTCAGAAACCCAAGCATGCTTTACAATAATTAATTAAATAAAATTAAATAATTAAATAATTAATATAAACAATAATTAAATAAAACCTAAAACACTTTAAATACTGTAGAATAAAAGAAGGTAGAGAAAATGTAGGATTTTAGAATGGATTTAAACACAAGCAAAGAGGGTCATAATCTAAGAGAGAGAGGCAAGGCATTCCAGAGGACAGTGGGCAGTAACACTGAAAGACCTGCCACCCATAGTGGATAGCCTAAACCTTGAAACAGCCAGAAGAGCAGAATCAGAGGATCTAAGTGAAGTGGAGGAGCATGAGGCTGTAAAAGAGAAGAAAGATAGGATAGAGCTAATATTATTATACTAAGCTTAAAAAAGTTATTTTGACACATTGATTTATTAATACATTGTGAACAAATCAGGAATTCAGGTATTACTCACTTGTGAATACTGTATATTGTCATTTTAGAGAAGATTTTAAAGTTTGGGCTTTCTTTTGAATGTGAAGAGAGAGAAAAAATTGCATTCTTACAAAGTAAGACATTTAACAAAAGTAATTAATTTTGTAGGTGTGCTGTCCTGAATATCTTTTATTTTGGGGTCTCCAGAGCTTCAGAAGTAATGGATAAAAAATATGTCCATTTCTATAATAGAAATGTTAATGGATAAAAATCTTTGCAAATAGGAAGTTGAATTTACTCCTAAATTATACATTTACATCTATTTGGTTGTGATGGATGCGAAGCTGGCTTATGTAATTTTTGGAGGTGAGTCAAAACTGTTAAAAAACAGTCTGGGGTTTTGGAATTGGTTTTGCTTATGTGGGATTTGATTTTGGAGGAGGAGACAACTGGGTTTAATGTTCACAGTATTAGCTATGCTAAGGTAAATACAGTTTTTCATTCTAGGGCACATGTATAGCTAAAATCTATAAAGCAGATTACCTTCCTCACAAATGTACTTTAATACATTGAATACATTTAAATGGTTAGTTCCAACCACCAAAGAAATTTCTCCAGTAAAACATAATCAGAATGCCATCTGTGAATTTATTGATAGTTTTCAAGCTTGTTTGATCTTTACAATATCTCTCGAGACACCAAATTACATGCATTGCTGTCAATTAGCTAATGCTAATCAGTGTGTATTAACATCAGCTGCTGTTTTGCTTAGAATCTTTAAATATTTAGTGCTACATATATTACCCAGACTTGCATAAATGTTTATACTTCAGACTGATTTGCATTTCATTCAGTCTATTTTAAAGCACTTTTGCAGTTGGAGCAGTTGAGGTGATACAGTTGAATTGCGGCAGTGTTGAAGCAATTCTCAAACTTATAATGAGAATCAAGAGAAGGTGAAGTGTTTTTTTTCCCTTTGCTTTCACGACAGATAAAACCCCTGAAGCTAGAGTTAACAGCTTTTTTCTGAGGAGAAAATCATTTTTCCAATGTGCATAACATTTAAAACAGCTATAAATTAAAGGGGGAAAGGCAATAATTTATTTTCACCAGAAATCTCCTCCACTAGAATAAATGTGTCTATAAAATTCTGAGTGAAAAGTAGGTTGCTAAAATGCACTTAATTTGGCATGATAGATTGGGTCCATGCTTCAGTGACTGTAATTGAATCTGTGACCTATTTCTTCTGAAGAAAATTGTCTCTCGGGTTTTGTGTCACCATACATTTTAATGGAATTCAATAGACTGTCACAGAATTTGTACATTTACAACTAACTGTTAACATTTCTCCATTCCATTTGTAAATCATCTAATTGATACTTACTCACTCAGCCTTCTCTAGTCTAATAGAAGTGCTGTGTTTATGAAAAATGCATATATTTTTTTTGTTTTACCATCATCTTTATGGCAGGCAGAAAAGATTTAAAATTGATGGCTGTGTCTCGTTAATGTCCTTTTTCATCACACAACACATGAAATGAGCCAGTTCTAAAAGCTTTAAAGAGCATGTATTCAAAAGATTACTTATATTTTATTATTCTTCAGGTCATGATGTTAGTGTGGATTTATGTCCTATGTCATAATTCATTTTTACTATTGTCCAAATGCACTTTATTCCTTTAATTATGCTGTTTGTTGTTATACATTTGAAGTATGCAAATTACATCTCTTATGATTGGCTGTACTGTATTATGTACTGTACTATATGTCTCAGTCCAAATAAAGCAATCCTTATAATATAAAGGTCAATTGTTGAAAATAAGCTGCTCTGTATAGGTAGATAAATATAAATTTTATTATTGAGAAAACAAACAAACAAACAAACAAACAAAATCCATTCTGGCTGTTTTTAATTCCCATATCACAGAAATATGTAACTGTAAATGTTTCAAAAAATATTGTTACTCCACAGTCCATACAGTCTATATATGGAAACTAAGTTGTAAAAAAAAAATCACAATTTTTGCATACATCTATTTCTTGGAATTTAGGAGATTGTTGACCGCATTCTCACTGAAGCATTTTATCCTGGGTTGCTTTTTGAATGAGGCACAACACTGGGCAGCTAATTAGAACTGAGATTATTTATTTATATCAGTCTTAGAGTTACAGTAACACATATTCTGTATGTAAATTAAATGTTAAATTCTAGGACATAAAGAGAGATTGGAATATAGTCATGTAAACAGGAATAATGACTGTGTTTAGTAGCTAAAAGTATGTAAATATCATAAGTGGGCCTCTGGGAAAAAATAGACACAAGAAAAATAGGATATGGTCCCTTAAATGAGTTGTATAGACTAGAGAGTAAATGAAAATTTTTTAAACTATAAATATGCTTAGTTATATTAGAAGATACAATTAAAAATTGAAAACTAAAGAGCAAAAGTTATGTCAGTCTTACATGTTGACATTCTAACAGTTGCTGTGCATTCTGTAATGTTTGTAGTTGCAAGTCTAATAATTCAGCAAGACTGGAATCTCTGTACTGAAGTACTTTTAGCTTTTTTTCTTACTCTTTTCCACTGGCAAAAACTAGAACAGCACCATGTTCAGCTGTGGTGCAGTAATTTAATGCGGATGTTTCTCTATCCAGTAACAATCAGTGTCTACCTGATTCACATTATGACCATAACACAATCAAGGCTTGGAACCACAGTATGAGGAAAAGTGGTGAGAATAGAGTGTGTTATGAAAGAGAACACTCAGGCATTTCCTCTTCGCTGTCAGCTGAAATTGCTGCAGAAACAATGAAGGTTTATGCAACAGATGCTCTTCAGCAATCCAAGCATTCAACTAATATTGCCAGTAAGTGCATGTAAATGCAAAAATAAGAGTAATCTAGTGAGCTAGATTACTTCAATTCTTCTTCAATGGCTGAAAACATTTACTTATGACTGGCTATCATAGCTGACATTGACATTGCAGATGACAGAACATAAGGAAGGGGTCAAGGGGTCAACACTCTGATACATTAAGTAACAACACACTAATGAACTCAGAAATAGCAAATTTTCTGGTGTAAATGCCCCAGAGAACAAAGCAAGTATTGAATAGTTCAGGAAATGTCTGTAAGATGTAGGTATAGATATTGGGGCTGTGCTATTGTTTAACTGTTATCATGATTATTATTATTTTTTATTTATTTATTTATTTTGCAGATGGCTGCAATATTCAAATGGTGTGTGGTGGATAGTGTGATTGGGTGCATTGAGCAGATGCTGAATGAATCTTATTTTGGTTTAAATAATGCAAGCTAATCATTTTAATTAATCATTTCTGATTCATCAGTTCATCAATTCGCCAATGTTTAATCACAGTATAGTATCCTCATCTATACTAATGACTTTTTTTATAAATAATTTGCCGTGCTATGTTTTAGTAATTTTTCAGTATAAGGTGCTATACAACTTGCAATTAATACTGAGTTGTATTTCATTTGAACCAGTCAGCCTTTTGGCTTAAACACATAAAATACAGCAGCAAAGTATATTCTGAAAGTAGTATATTCTGGTAGAATATAAAAGGAAACATTAGCATGTTGTGCTGAATAAAATTGTTAGTTTTTTCAATATAGTTTCTGATTTGAAGTAAATGACCTGAACACATTTATCTGTGCTTTTAGAGAAATGGTGAGACTGTTCAGTGTGTTGTAAGGTTAGGAGATTTTAAGGACTTCTGCTTACTTTGAGGTCCATATTTTTTTGGTTCTATTTAAAAAAAATGCTGAAAGGATCTTCACATATCTGTCATAAATGTGGCTAAAGCAGAAGATGGACTCCAGCTGGAATCCAGGAAACATGAAACTTTATTGCAAGAACAAATAAAACACTGTGGCTGTGACTATGAAACCTATAAAACAAATACAGTTCAACATTGCATGGGTGAGAAACATGACATGGTGATGAACAATGACTCACAATGACTGTGGAAACACAAAAGAGTTAAATAACGAACACTGATGAACATGAAATGAGACACTGGGGCTGTAAAATGACGTGACATAACTAGGGGTGGAGACATGACTTGGACATAAATAACAGCACATGATGACAAGTGGTGAAACAAACACAAGTACATGGTACACAAGTGACAGAGACATAGACAAGGCGGGGGGCATGGCCAGGAACACAGCAGGGTCACAGTATCAATGTCTGCATCAGGATATTAGCCTTGATTATCAGATTATCGGAATTGTCCATTGTTCACTGTTGTCAAAATATGTATATCAAGAGATGACTAAAAGTACATTTTAAGCACATATAAAAATCCTGCTACATTTTCTCCCACCAGTGTCCCACCACTGTGGAAGTACTCAGTTTGAGAGAGGTGGAAGGATTTTGAGGGAGTGTGGAGTAAAAGAAGAACACACACTAAAGCCTTTCAGTGCCAAAATGTGACATGTTATTGACTCGCCAAGTCAGTCACATCACCTGACCTAAATCCTGCTGAGCATGTATTTCCCTTACTAAAGACAGGACTAGAAGCAAAAATCTAGAGATACCAACAGAAAATGAACCAAAACTGAAATATATACACGACAGACCTGACAAAATATGAAACAAGGATGTCCAGTGTAATAATATTTTAAGGTTGGACACTTTAAATAGTAAATGTATAACCACAAATGTGTTTGAAATACATGTTTTAGCAAGTACAATTTTAGTTCATTTTAGTTCTGCTAAGAAGACTAGTACATGAGCTCGAAAATGGTATGTATTTGTTGATATGGTAAAAATTACATTATGGCTCCCATAATAGAGTGCAATTAATTAATTGATGTAAACAATATCAATGGGGATATTCTTCAGTGCAAAGGCAGCCCTTGTTGTAGGTGGTCCAGTTCATGCAACAATCTGATAATTTTTTTTTAGAGTAGATTAGATTCAACTTTTTGCCAATGTGATTTGCACACAACCAAATTTGACCTCTGCATTTAACCAAGGCATTCAGTGAAACACACATACTGGTCAACAAAATAGGTTGTGAGAACATGTGCCTGAAGCGGTGGGCAGCCCTATCCATGGCGCCCATGGAGAATTTGGGGGTTAGGTGCTTTGCTCAGGGGCACCTTAGTCATGACCTATCCAGGGATTGAACCAGTGACTTTCTGGTCACAAGACCAAGTCCGTAACTACCGTAAATTTTATTACCAGCCTGTTATCAACACAGAAGAACAGGGTATTGGCTTGTTTTATAGATCAGTAGTGAGACATAGCTTTAAATCTACAAACCGGATTTCAAAAAATGTGGGACACTAAACAAATTGTGAATAAAAACTGAATGCAATGATGTGGAGGTGCCAACATCTAATATTTTATTCAGAATAGAACACAAATCACAGACCAAAAGTTTAAACTGAGAGAATGTATCATTTTAAGGGAAAAATATGTTTTTTTCAAAATTTCATGATGTCAACAAATCCCAAAAAAGTTGGAACAAGGCCATTTTTACCACTGTGTGGCATCCCCCCTTCTTCTTACAACACTCAACAGACATCTCAAGTTTAGAAATAGGAATACTCTCCCATTCATGTCTAATACAAGCCTCTAACTGTTCAATCCTCTTGGGCCTTCTTTGTCACACCTTCCTCTTTATGATGTGCCAAATGTTCTCTATAGGTGAAAGATCTGGACTGCAGGCTGGCCATTTCAGTACC
>BRDA01022809.1:0-11292 GCA_036984385.1 Crenuchus spilurus
TTTTTTTATTATTAATAATAATAATAATAATAATGTGCTTGTCAATTTTAATATGTAATATGACATGCTATAGAGTGGGCAGTAAGGTTGTCAGGCTATGTCTAACTGACACACATATGATGTTGATATCTATATTTCCATTTTTATCACCTGTGTGTGCATCCAAATCCAAAAAATGTGAAAACAAATAATCTCTCCTTCTCCATGAAATTATTCAGTCTGGTCTGACTTAATCAAGACTCTTTCACAGTACTGAAACAACATTAATTAAAAGTAGTAAATCTTCTTGTGTAATTTCATAAGAGCAATGTTTCCTTCTTAGTTTTTCTTGATCCAAGTGCAGTATTTAAGGCCTAGTCCACACGTAGCCGGGTATTTATAAAAACGAATATCTCCCCTACATCGTTTTCAAAAATAATATCATACACACGAGACGTTTTAAGACAAGTTTTCATCCACATGAATCCGCATAAATACGCCGTAGAGTGTTGTCATAAAGACGCCAAGCGCATAGATGGCAGTGTAACACAAAGCTAACGCTCATGTCAGCCAATCAGAATCCTTCAAAACAGAAAAGTAAGTAACAATAAACTTCTATTTGCTCCTTCACGTATTGGAGAAGCTGAACTTGTAAAAACAAACACGCAAAGAGTGTTTGAATTAACATAAAAATGAAAAATTCTTTGCTGGCGTTCATCCTTCCACAGCAAGGCAGTCAGGGGTCGCGAATATGACATCACAGCATCATTTGTCGCAGATTGTGATGTTCTGGACTGTAAAACACCGTTTTCATACGTACAAACGCAAAAACATAATTTTCCAAAATCTTTGGCCGGAGTTTTCATAATCATTCGTTTTTGCTGGTGTAAAACTGCGTTTGCATGTGGATGAAAGGCCCAAACGCATAAAAATATATGCGTTTATTGATATATCCGGCTACGTGTGGACAAGGCCTCAGTAAAGCCTGTTTCTTTCTCAGTGACTCCCAGTCTGCTCATTCTTAACCTCCACTCCGCACTTAAAGAGAATCAATTTTTTGCACATTTAATATATTTTATTCTATTCAATCTTGTCTACATGTTGCTGCTGTTGTTGTTTTGTTTTTATTAAAACTTAAAAAAATCCAAACCGGGTTCATCATTTTAGGATGCTTTGGTCAGTTCTTCCTGCAGCCCACATTTGAGGTGTGACTGTGCTGTGAATTTATCTACACTTCTAAATGTGATTTCTGGAAAGCTGCTTTGAGGCACTGTAAAAACATACACACAAATAGAATTAGTTCACTTGCAGACACAAATCCTGTTTCTCGTTTTTTCAGAAAATAGTTCAACATCTCTGTGAAAGTGTCATGTTTTCTTCCCAAGTAGTCATTTTGCATAGCAGACCTAACGTGATCGGGTTTGACATGCTTTATTTCCATATGCATCCTGTTCCACTGTTTGTGTGGGTGTATGTGTGAGTGACAGAGGGAGTACAAGAAACTGAGATCATGAAAAGGCTGTTCTCTTCAGTATACAAGCTATACCTGGAAAGGAACACAAAGAGGGGAATCACCTAGACATATTTATAATTTCCTCTTCAGGAAAGATGTTTATCTCAATGTGTCATATACAGTATATTCAGCCTACTATAACCTATATTTCTCTGTATACATATACTCACCTACTTCCTATGTTGTATTTATTATGTGACTGTTCAATACACATGTACATGTACTTTTGTTTTATAATAAGTGTAATGTGCAAGTATGTATGTATAATGACCAAACATTTCTATCTAGAAAGGATTCAAATGTGAAATTGGAAGAAGTGATTTTGAGTTTTGTGTAAAAGTGGCTAAATGTGCATTCAAAGCATTTAGACAATAATGAGATCCTGATACAGAGAGTTCAGTATACTTGTTCAACTGGGTCATTATCTTTCACAAAAGGTGCTTTCAGCTAGAACTCTGAGTTTCAGAATGGAAACCGGAAGCACAAGAGAACAGCTACTCTGCTTCATATATGTGTGGCCTACTTTGTACTAAGTGCAACTGAAAAACAATTGGATCATAATAAGAAGTGATAATAAAAAGGCCCAACTCAATTTGTAATGACTAATTGCCAGTAAGGCATTTCTGTGCAAATATAAGTCAATACAGTAGATTAGACACTTGTAATGCAAATTTCAAACAGTAGAGGGCAGAACTAGTTCACATTTGCACACTGTTCCAGTCTATTTTCATTTGACTCAGAAACAGAACTATGATGTCAAGTCATTAACTTGGTGTTGAGATGAAAAATGCAACTACGTACTTGTACAACAAAAGCAAATGCTAGCCATGCTAGTTTCCAGTTTGTAAAGATCCGATCAGGGACAAAAAATAAAATCTAAAACCTGCTAAGGGCCCAACCAGAGCAGCCCTTGTAGACAAAATGGGAGTAAAAAAGAAGTAGCCACTGTTAGAACTGGTAAAGTTAGCTTGAATTGTGTTAATAACATATAATAGACTGTAAAAAAAACAAAGACAAGAGGTTTGAGCAGTCAAAGTAAAAAATGTAAAGAATGAAGGTAAACCAGTTTAGGAAATACCAAGTTATCTGCAGTCAGTCACAGGCCACCGAGGCAACTGAAGGATATCAAAGGAGAATATCACAGATGTGATCTTTCTGTTCAAATTTTGATTAGAAAACTGATTTTAAATCTTTTCCTGCTGGAAACCGGGTGAAAGGACACAACTGTTGACTCACTTGGACAGTCAGATGGGTAAGAAAGAAAAGATTAGTATGTCCTCACTGACAAAGGCTAATGCTAAACAATCAGAAACATTTAATCAGAGATTATCATTTTGACCTCCAAATATTGTGTCTGGGTTAAAGTTATTTCAGCTTTTGGGGGAAATTGGGGGAAGTACTTATTACAGTTGAGTCATGATATTGCATATCCAGTCAGATACAGGAGCTGTATTTTCAAATGTAAATGCTGGTCTGAGCCTCATTTACCAAAACTGAAAGTGTGAATGTTCTCTCATCTCATGTCATTGCTTCAGTAGTTCATGTAGAGTGGGACCATGGTTTTTGTCATTAACCTGTTCTAAAGTACCTGATGATATCTGAAATGAATGGCAACTGAAGCAATATTTCCCTTAAGAAATAATGTAAATCAAATTAATCTGTTCAAGACATAAAAATATACTATAGTTTACATACAGACAACAATGAGAAATAAATTAATGAACTGGATAAATGAACATTTAACATCACTCTTACAGGTTTACGCTTTGTTTTAAAGTGTGCCGGTGTGGTCCAGCTGACAGCCTTTGTTTTGTACACACATTCTTGAGGTTTTCGGCCACTATTTTTTTTTGCACCCATTTTCAGGGAGTAGTGCTTTAGTGTGACGTATTTTAGTTTGTTTTGAGCGTTAACAATGAGAAATAAAGCCAGAGGAATAACGAGAAAAAAAAGTCAGAGAAATAACAAGAAACAAAGCCAGAGAAACTTTGAGAAACAAAGCCAGGGAAACTATGAAAAACAACAAGAAACAAAGCCAGAATTAACATGTGCACGGATGCTTTGTATTCTGGAAATTAGCGCCGAGTCATGTGGACATTCTGATGAAAACTGGGCAGATGAACAATAACTGTGACAAATTTCCCACCAAAAAAGTCACTGATAACCAGAGCAAACAATAACCATATATTAGGGCCGGGACTTTAAAACAAAGGTTTTGACGCGTTAAAATTTTTTTCGCATTTAATCACTTTTTTTTTTAAAGTTTGGAGCCGGAACCTTTGTATTTGCGTGTTCTAGCACGCCTGTAAATCTGATGCACAAGCGACATCCGCAAACAACAATGATGGACAAGCGACATCGGCAAACGGCAACAATGGACAACAAATGGACATCTATTGGTCCACTGAGGGACAACTTTAGCTTTAAAAACATTCTGATGGGACTTTCGAAAAGACTACTGTTGTATGCAAGTTGTTTAAAAAGGAATTTGCTTATCACCGAAGCTACTCGTGCCTAAAATACCATCTCAATGCCAAACATGTTGCGGCAAGCACAGCCGTCCCCACAGCTAATGTCAGCATCCCCAGCAGCGGTAAAAAAAAATAAACGCTCCAGCCAGCCCACATTGGACCAGATTTAGTTTTACAGCTTTACAGTTCTGTACAAGAAATGGTGCTATATTGTGTAGTGTGCTGCTTACATTTATTTTTTTTATTTTTCAAATAAGTTAAACACTCAGGGGTTCCTGAAATATTTTAAATCTGAATAAATATTATAGCACTTTGCCAAATCTGTTGGTTTAATAACAATTAAAAAAAAATCAAAAAGCAATAAATATGTTATTAAGCATATACTGTATGTCTATTCAAAATATTAGTAGCAAAAGGATTTTTTAAAATTGAAAATGTTTAATTTGTTGATATATGGTTTGCGATTAATTAATTACAGACCCTGAAATTAACTTGATAAAAATTTTTAATTGAGTCCCATCACTTATATATATATATATATATATATATATATATATATATATATATATATATATATATATATATATACACACACACACACACACACACACATACGGGTAGTCCTCGATATACGACGTTGATCCGTTCCTGCGTCGTAAACCGAATTTCGTGTAAGTCGGAACATACGTAAATACTGTACATAAATAACATACTGTAAGCACTTATCCTATCCGAACACCTATTCTAACACAGTAATTATCAAAAAACACAAATAAAGTACGTTTAATAATGAAATGAAACAGTGTATTCTTCTGCTGCGCACACCAAACACGAAACAAGACTTTATACAGTAAATGGGAGATGTGTCGTAACCACGAAACATCGTAACACGGGGACAACGTAACCCGTGGACTACCTGTGTGTGCAAATTTGAAGAGGTCAGATTGACCTCAGTATGATTAGACAATTCTGTCTTTCAGATGCTAGATCACAGTCAGTGTCGATTGGAATAGCAGTAGCATTCTGCATCCTTGGGCTGTTTGTGTTAGTCTGTGTACTACAGATCTGTTGGAAAAAGCTCAAGAGTTGTTGCAAGAGGAAGCGTAAGTGTTCAATTTTCTATTACATAATCATCTATTTTTTTTATGTGGGAAGTTAAAGTCTACTTTTGTTTCTCTTCTAAAGGGCCTTCAGCAAAAGATACAATTCTTAAGTAAGTACATTTGAAACACACACACACAAACAAAATGTGAGGTCAGCTCGGCAGAAACCTGTTTAAGATAATTGAAGTCTTTATATATGCCCAATATGGCTGTCAAATAATTGAAGTATTTAATCACATTTAATCACATTCAATGAAATTTGACACTAAATAAAGACTTTTTGAATTTAAAGCAGTGCAAAGTCTCACAAGTAAACACAATACTATTCATTAAAGTGTAGTTCTGAATATTCAATAATACAATAACATTACTTTTTTCAAGTCTTAGTATATTTGCTCCAGAACCTTTCACTCAAACTAACAAGTTTTATACTGACCGTAACATCCATTTTAATAAATCTATTTCTCTTTCCTTCAATAATCACAGGATCAGGAACAAACCAACACATGTTTAGATTAGCTTTCAAGACTGACATGGCATTTACTCTTTTTAAAGCTGTGATTCTCACTGCTGTTGGTGAATGAACTCTCCTTATGCAATAAAGGCACTCTAGGAAAACTGCACACTCATTGATGTGTAGGACTGTTAGGGTCACAAACTCATTCAACCATTTTTAAAAAGAAAACACGAGTGTAAGTCTGACATCACTGATGTTGCATTGCAAAACTCTTACTGTTAAGAAATGCATTCTGAATGAGCTCACCAGGCCTGGAACTACAGGTCAAACACTGAAAATGTGTTAACGACATTAAAACTTATGTTAAACATTTTTGCATTTATTATTAACGTTAACACTGTAATCGTGCTGCCAGTCAGTGGTAAAAATCTAATCATCTGAGTGGTCCTGACACTGTGGGTTAGTCCTGTTTGTCTCTGTTTTATCTTTGATAGTGTATATTTAATCATGTCTATGATAATGTAATTTATGTAATAATGGTTATTTACTAATGTTTATAGTAATGTACATTACAACTTTACAAACGCACACACATTTATAAGCTGCCTGCTTCTTTGCAGGAAAGTTGGCCTTAAGAAATCTTCACCTCCTTTCTCCATCAGTGGGATTATAGACAAGAAATGATCATCATCGTCAAGACAAGCATCTGAATGTAGCCTTCAGACATTTTCTCTGTTACGTGAAAAGTTTATTTATTTATAAAATTCTTATAACTCACTCTGTACAGTACTTAGAAGGGATGGGGATGTTTTATGATTCATAACTGTGATTGAATGAAATATGTAAGTAAAGGTCAAATTAATCATAGTTGTTATTCTGTCATTTGAATACTTTAGATTTTGTTTTCACATTATTTTACCATAAAATAGCAGATTAACTTTGTTGTTAAATGATTTTTCCACACTCTTCACATTGCTCTTGCTACATTTTAGTTTGTGAAAAACATGACAGTTTGGGTGGTTTTTCTTATTTGGAAATTGAGAATATATACCAGCATTGTAAGTTCTTGAAATCTATATAGATGGTCATGGTTTAAGTTTCAACAGTAAAAAAATAGTAAAGGCGATTAACTGCTGTTACAGGATGTGGGGAGCCAGTACCGTTGGTTTCTGAGTCACTGTGCTTGATGTCAGGGCTGTGGCGGTTTCCTTTCAATGGTGTTAGCTGAAGTAAATCAAGCTCTCTCTACACTAGCAGTTCTAGACTAAGTTCCATTAAATGAATAACAAAGGTCAACTAAAAAAAACTGAGATAGAAACACAATTCACTTACACACTGCATGTCCCTATATGACTTTTTACATAAATGCTCAAATTAAGTTTGAAATATTAAAATGTATGAATTGTTAGTGTCTATATTGTGTTATAGGAGCTGTTGTGATGAATATGACTGTTAATCCTGTTTCTATTAATAATGTATACATATAAATCAAATTATGTTCTTCTGTAATCACCTAATACATGCAACCTGAGAAGACAAAATAAATCTCTGGACTTATTGCACAGGCAGTACTAGCAAAGCTATTGAGACTGTGATATATATATATATATATATATATATATATATATATATATATATATATATATATATATATATATATATATATACATACAGGGTATCACAAAGTGAGTACACCCCTCACATTTCTGCAGATATTTAAGTATATCTTTTTTCATGAAGCAACTCTGACAAAATGACACTTTGACACAATGAAAAGTAGTCTGTGTGCAGCTTATATAACGGTGTAAATTTATTCTTCCCTCAAAATAACTCGATATACAGCCATTAATGTCTAACGCACTGGCATCAAAAGTGAGTACATCCCTTAATGAAAGTTCCTGAAGTGTCAATATTTTGTGTGGCAACCATTATTTTCCAGAACTGCCTTAACTCTCCTGGGCATGGAGTTTACCAGAGCTTCAATAGATTGCCACTGGAATGCTTTTCCTCTCCTCCATGACGACATCACGGAGCTGGCGGATATTCGAGACTTTGCACTCCTCCACCTTCTGCTTGAGGATGCCCCAAAGATGTTCTATTGGGTTTAGGTCTGGAGACATGCTTGGCCAGTCCATCACCTATATCCTCAGCCTCTTCAATAAAGCAGTGGTCGTCTTAGAGGTGTGTTTGGGGTCATTATCATGCTGGAACACTGCCCTGCGATCCAGTTTCCGGAGGGAGGGGATCATGCTCTGCTTCATTATTTCACAGTACATATTGGAGTCCAACTCCCCAACATCTGCTGCACTCATGCAGCCCCAGACCATGGCATTCCCACCACCATGCTTGACTGTAGGCATGACACTTATTTTTGTACTCCTCACCTGATTGCCACCACACATGCTTGAGATGATCTTAACCAAACAAATTAATCTTGGTTTCATCAGACCATATGACATGGTTCCAGTAGTCCATGTCCTTTGTTGATATGTCTTCAGCAAACTGTTTGCGGGCTTTCTTGTTTCTTGTGTACAGACTTCAGAAGAGGCTTCCTTCTGGGGTGACAGCCATACAATTTGATGTAATGTGCAGCGTATGGTCTGAGCACTGACAGGCTGACCCCCCCACCTCTTCAATCTCTGCAGCAATGCTGACAGCACTCCTGTGTCTGTCTTTCAAAGACAGGATTTGGATGTGATGCTGAGCACATGCACTCGGCTTCTTTGGACGACCAATGCGAGGTCTGTTCTGAGAGGACCCTGCTCTTTTAAAATGCTGGATGATCTTAGCCTCTCAGTTTCAGGGTGTTGGCAATCTTCTTGTAGCCGTGGCCATCTTCATGTAGCACAACAATTCGGCTTTTATTATCCTCAGAGAGTTATTTGCCATGAGGTGCCATGTTAGAACTTTCAGAGATCAGTCTGAGAGAGTGTGAGAGCTGTACTACAAAATTTAACACGCCTGATCACTATGCACACCTGAGACCTAGTAACAGTAACGAGTCACATGATATTTTGGAGGGAAAATGACAAGCAGTGCTCAATTTGGACATTTTAGGGGTGTAGTCTCTTAGGGATGTACTCACTTTTGATGCCAGTGGTTTAGACATTAATTGCTGTACATTGAGTTATTTTGAGGGAAGAATAAATTTACACTGTTATATAAGCTGCACACAGACTACTTTTCATTGTGTCAAAGTGTCATTTTGCCAGTGTTGTCCCATGAAAAGATATACTTAAATATCTGCAGAAATGTGGGGGGGTGTGCTCACTTTTGTGATACACTGTATACTCTTAGGAATACGGATTTGGGCCTAAGTGGTCCTTGGTATTCTTATATCCCATGATGCCTTGTGTGAAATCCACTAGAGAGTAAATGTCTGTAATTAAACACATAACATACAGAGCAAGCGAAGTGTGCTGTTTCAAGAAGCGCGTCACAACAGGCACCACAGCGGAGTACCATACTAGGTCCTATAAAAATTATATCATACACAAGCTTAAAACTAAACCAAAATCTAATGTAATCTACAGGTGCTGGTCATAAAATTAGAATATCATGAAAAAGTTGATTTATTTCAGTAATTACATTCAAAAAGTGAAACTTGCATATTAATTTATTACACACAGACTGATATATTTCGAATGTTTATTTCTTTTAATTAAAAAAATAGATGGCTGTGTTGACCTTGGACCTCAGAAAACACAATGGACCTCTGTTATGTTCTCTGATTAAAGTAAATTCTGCATTTCATTTGGAAATCAAGGTCCCAGAGTTTGGAGAAAGAGAGGAGAGGCACAGAATCCACGTTGCTTGAGGTCCAGTGTAAAGTTTCCATAGTCAGTGATGGTTTGGGGTGCCATGTCATCTGCCGGTGTTGGTCCATTGTTTTTTCTAAAGTCCAAGGTCTACGCAGCTATCTACCAGGAAGTTATAGAGCACTTCATGCTTCCTGCTGCTGACCAACTTTACAGAAATGCAGATTTAATTTTCCAAAAGGACTTGCACACAGTGCCTATATATATATAATATATATTTAATTTATTTATGTATTTGTAGCTGACACCTAACTTGTTACCATCAATCCAAATGAAATCAAATTTATTTATAAAGCGCTTTTTACAAATGATGTCACAAACCAGCCAGGGTTAGTAATAACAAACACCAAATCCCCAACACATACCATAACAACCCAAGCAGGTTCCTGAGGACTGGAAGGGCAAACCCAATCAGATTTTTTGCAACAGTGTGAAGAGTCTTCTCAGCAGATCGGATTTGAGAAAGAAATTTTCCTGCTGTCTGACATAGTCACTAAATGACTATTAATTAAAAAAAAAAAAAAAACTTTAAAAAATCTGTTAATAGTCACCACAGTCAAGAAGAGGCAGGTTTTCATCCAACACTATTTTGCACAGTGCACTCTTCAACAGGCCCGTACTTTAAAATGCACAAAATCCAGAACATTTTAAACTACTGCATTCCCATCATTGAATTTCAACTCAAACAATGCATCATGACGTAAAAGTAATATAAGAATATGTGGGCAGCTGTGTTTGGAAACACCAACATCTCATGACTAAGCTTATAAATGCTGGTGTGTGCTGAAGATAAATGCTTTTCTAAGCCACAGAAACCCCACATATTTCTTTTCTTTTAAACAGTGGGTATGCTTTCATTAAACACCACCTAAATATAACCACAGATGTCAAACATTTAACAGTTTAACTTCAACTTGAAGACGGGTTATGTTCTAGTATTAGGGTATAGTCTGAATGAGCCATAAATACATGCTTAGTTACTTTAGATATGTGCTGCTTAGCAATGTTGCCTCAATATTTTTTCACTGATTAACTGTTGAATTTTCCCTTCAGGAAGACAAAACATTCTGATTCATTTTGTTATTGTTAGTGTGACTGACTGTTTTTGCATGAAAACTGTTGATATTACCAAATTACTTTTGTTAAAAGGTCAAACACAGCTTTAATACTTTTCCCTCATTCCATAGATAAAGTTTATCATTTAGTGATGTCTTTAATGGGTTACTTTAATATTCCATATTGAATATTTATGTTAATTAATAGTCATTGTAAATCAATCATTTAATTTTTGCTTTTACAAAGTAAACTACATTCTAACTACATTCATCTAAGCTAACTTACTATTTTCTAGCTACAAACCGGATTCCAAAAAAGTTGGGACACGAAACACATTATGAATAAAAACTGAATGCAATGATGTGGAGATGCCAACATCTAATATTTTATTCAGAATAGAGCACAAATCACAGACCAAAAGTTTAAACTGAGAGAATGTATCATTTTAAGGGAAAAATATGTTGTTTCAAAATTTAATGGCGTCAGCAAATCCCAAAAATGTTGGGACAAGGCCATTTTTACCACTGTGTGGCATCCTTCCTTCTTCTTAAAACACTCAACAGACATCTGGGGACAGAGGAGACCAGTTTCTCAAGTTTAGAAATAGGAATGCTCTCCCATTCATGTTTAATACAGGCCTCTAACTGTTCAAACGTCTTTGGGCCTTCTTTGTCGCATGTCCTCTATAGGTGAAAGATCTGGACTGCAGGCTGGCCATTTCAGTACCCGGATCCTTCTCCTACGTAGCCATGATGTTGTGATTGCTGCAGAATGTGGTCTGGTATTATCTTGTTGAAAAATTTTCCCTGAAAGAGATGACGTCTAGATGGGAGCATATGTTGTTCTAGAACCTGAACATAGTTCTCTGCATTAATGGTGCCTTTCCAGACATGCA
>BRDA01022811.1:0-16424 GCA_036984385.1 Crenuchus spilurus
TCTTATGGGGAAAATGCATCCAGCTAATGAGCAAACCAGCTAACGAGCTCGGCTCCTGCACGGATTAAACTCGTAAGTAGGGTTACCGCTGTATATATGTAAACTCTTCTACATAGATTATTGAGTTCTGTGAATAAAGGCTTTCTCATTCCCCTAGATCTAAACTTAAGGGAAAAGGTTACTGTGCCTTGCAGTATATGCTCTTTAGCTGTGGAATCATCTCCCATCTCATATTAGACTCTCCAATCTTCTTTTAAAAAGTGTTTAAAGACCCACTTTTAATGCTTAACTTTTAGGTAAGTCATGTCTTTATTTCTCTCTGCCTGTTAACACTTTATTTTACTTTGTTTTAATTGTTTTTATTTTATTTTAATGACTTAAAATAGCTGAATTTTTAACATTTAAATTTTACATTTAAAACTTAAAATTACTGAAGCACTTTATAGCTATGGCTTTGAAAAGTGTTACACAGTGTTACACAGTTTTCATCATTAATCTGTTCTAAAGTGACTGATGATAACTGAAACGAATGATAACTGAAGCAATATTTCCCATAAAAATGTAAATCCAATTAATCTATTGCGGACACTCCAAAATATTAACAAAAATACATTTTATATTGAAAAACTAGTTTTAAAATTTTTTCTATGTAATTTTGCCCATTTTTTAACCTTCCCAATGTGGTAGTAGCCAATTAACCCATCCCATAAACTAGGGGGCTCTCCCCATCACTTTGCACTGTCCCTGACTCTAGGAGGGTGAAGACAAGCACAAGCCTCCTCTGCTGCGTGAAGCAGCCACCTCCTCATTTGAAACTACCGCTGATACACCGTCACTGGGGAGCCAACGCACTCGGATGAAAGCGCAGGATTTTCAGCTCCGAATGGACCAATCAGTAGACACCTGAGCCAGCAGACATTGCAATGTGTGAGTGATGGGGAGAGAGAGAGCGCCATCTACCTGCCCAGAGAAAGCACTGCCAATTTTCCTCTCTTGGACCCCGGCTGTTGATGGCAAACAGCATGACCGGAATTCTAACTCACGATCCTCTGGTCACAGTGTCAGCGTCTTAGCCTGCTGAGCCACTCGGGGCCCTAGAATAACTAGTTTATTCTATTATCATTTACTAATATTTTTCTCATTATTACAAACAAGCTTAACCAATATGAGTACTGCTATTATTCTTACCATCACTACTATCACCATATCAGTGCATTGCATAGCACAACAGCTTTATGAGACTGTATGATGACTAAGTATTGGACCAGAGGAGGATGACTCCATGTGTTTTCCCTCCACAGTTAAGCACATCTGAATACAGACCAGGCTGTGATCAGTCTTTCTTTGGCTAATGGAAGGAGTCACTTACTTCTAGGCATGGATTCATAGGTAACAAGTTCTCCACTTTCTCCTAACTTGGGTTTGGCTTTTCTGAAGACTTCTGGAGCTGAAAAAGAAAGAGAGGAACATTGAGAAACACGTACAATTCCTGTCGAGAAGAGCTGTAGAAGGCACCAATGTGAGGACAGTTTGGCTCTCTTCTCATTGGCACATATTATGAAGGCACTGCAGCCGTCTCCCTGACATTCCCTTAGTGAACCTGCGACAGAGAGTTAGCCATCTCGTTCTAGCCTGAAACTCTGTATCTGATTAAACTGGAGCGAAAGCTTCATGTCAAGACTTCCAGCAAGTGGAATAAATGTTCTCTTCGGACAAAAGGGGGCAGTAGGAATCCAGCCTGAGAACGCCTGGCTTTGACTCACTGTGGGACATGAGAAATGAGGCCAGCAAGCTAAGCGCTAATGCGAGACGATGCATTTTCCAAACACGAACATAAGGCAAGAAATGAGATCAAAGGACAACAGACTGTAAGAGGTTGCAAGGCAAGTTAATCATCAGCAGGAATACCAAAATGACTAGAAACCAATAAGATTGAGTGAGAAAGCAGATGGAAATGATGGTTAGCAGTGAAGATTAAAAAAAGATGGGAAAATAATCTGTGAGACAAAAAAAAAAAAAAAAGACCAGAACAGGCAGGAGGGCTACCGTACCTGTGATTGTTCTTTAAGAAAATCAGGTAGCTGAAATTCACCTTTAAACACCTGCAAAAACAAAGAGCTGGTTTTAGAGGCTTGCGAAGCTGCATGAGCGCGGACAACACAGCAGAGCTTTGTTCTAACATCCCGAGCAATCAAAAGGAGGGACACTGATACATCATCTAACCTGGATCTTCACATTCTTTCACTGTTATGCACCTCAAGACTCATCTGTTCTGTCCCTGAACCGTCTGTAATCTATACTATAGTGTTTGGACCCCATTCAATGGTCGTCACAATGCAATCAAATGTAGCAGAAAGGAACTGATAAAGGAGGCACAACTGGAAGTGATCTCAGCCATGAAGGACCAAATGAAAGTCTGTGTAGAAGAGCGAGTAGCAGAGTTCTTATAGAGACACTCATTCTTCTCTCCGTTGGGAGGATATTGTGTGTCAATTCCCAGGGTGTCGAACTGAGCCCAACTCAACGTTCACATCTCAGTCAGCCAAAGCCAAGGGATGAAAAAGAGAGACAAGAGAGAGGCCTTTGTGTCCTGAGCACCGCTAGTGTCTGAGTGTCCTCTCAGTGTCCGAGCTGCCCCTCGCTCTGCTGGTGAAACTTTCACACAAGTGCTTGGAGGCTGCACAAGTTATCTTTTCAGTGAAACTGGAGAATTACCATTCTGTGGTGTTAAATCATCACTAGTCTTTTTTTTCCTGGAGAAGAGAGATAATTAACTTTTCAAACCAGTAAAATAAATGCAAAAGTCTGGAGTCGGGACAGACTGAGTGGTCAGTACAACTTAAATACATTAATTACCACAGAATCTGAGATTCCACTACTGTAACAGGAAAGGTACTGCTCCAGTGCCGGTCCAGTACATTTATTGGTAACACTTTATAATAACTTTCATTAATAAGCCATTAACTAATGATTAATAACTGAATAAATCATTATTTCATGAGAATTTCATTAACTAATGATTTACTAATGATTTAATAATGATTTGTAAACATTTGCAATGATGAATACAATCATTAGTAACTACATGAACTGTCATTTATAAACATTTATTCACAGTTATTAATCATTAGTTAATGGCTTATTAATGAAAGTTATTATAAAGTGTTACCCATTTATTTTCCTGAGAGTACAAGTAGTCAATATAGTAAAAAAAAAAAAAAAAAAAAGAAAAAAAAAAAAAAGTGTGTATATATATATATATAAAAAAAAGAATATTGTAAAAAAAAAAAAAAAAAAAAAAAAAAAAAAAAAAGTTCAAAATTTCATTCAAACTGTCATTGTATATTCGTTACACAAAAAAGTGAAAAAAGTGCCCTTTTCCGTTTTACTGTTGATCAGTTTGGCTTAGAGCTCATGACATCCAGAATCTGTAATTATTACAATATTTCATTTTCATCCATCCATCCACCATTTATCTTCTGCTTAATCCTGATCAGGGTCGCGGTGAATCCCCTACCCCCTCACCGGGCACAGTGCAGGGCATTACGCTATCTTAGCTAAGGGCTATTTCGTTTACTATTTAAACAGCTTCAACATTCAAACAAAAAGGGTTAATTATTTCAAATGAACTTTTTCTGTATATTCTAATTTTTGGAGATAAAAACATCTGTAATGATATTTAACCTACATTTACATCTTTGTCAAGAAAAAACAACTGTAATAGTTGTGTAAATCACAGTAGAGCAAGGGCCCTGAGTGGCTCAGCAGGTTAAGATGCTGACACTATGAGGATCGCGAGTTCGAATCCCGGTCATGCTGTTTGGGCCGCAGCCGGGGCCCAAGAGAGCAAAAATTAGCGGGTAGATGCCACTCTTTATCCCTATCACTTTCACGGTTAAATGTCCGCTGGCTCAGACGTCTACTGATTGGTCCATTCAGAGCTGGGATTCCTGCACTTTCCTCAGAGTGCGTTGGCTCCCCAGGGATGGTGTATCAGCGGTAGTTTGAAAAGAGGCGATGACTGTAACATACGCAATGGAGGAGGCTTGTGCTTGTCTTCACCCTCCTAGAGTCAGTAACATTAAAAAAAAGTGATGGGGAGAGGCCTAACGGGAATTTGGAAGGGGATAAAATTGGCAAAAATAAATAAATGAATAAATAAATCACAATAGAGCAAGCTTAACATGGCAGAACTGGCACAGTCACTGAAGCATTAGTTAAGCTAACTGGGTACTAGGAAGAAAACAACCACCACTCAGCATCATCATGGTTCATTTTCTTGGCTGAAACCATCAAATATAAATATCCTGGCTTTATTAAACTCTTCCAAAATTTTAGACCTTGCAGGCAAGTTTAAACCAAGAAATGGAAGTTCAACCGAGTTTCCTGTATATTCCAAGCAACTAAAGTTGTGTGAAAGTTTCAGTATGTAATAACCAGCGTATGGCTCTGTGAGGAAGTGGACAGAGTTGGACATGCTGGACTGAGTGACTGCAAATAGTTACATTACTGCTATTAATCTTTTATCCAAAGTGACGTCGGATGACACGGTACTTCGCACGAACTACTTGTCACAATGTGCTTACATCACCCATGCAAAGGAAGAAGAAGGAGGAGGCGAACATGTTTGGTTGAGAAGCGGGAAGATGGAAAAGATGAGGGAAGACAAATGTTGACTAAACATTTCAGACTGAACAGCAAGAAGAACACTGAAGTGTATTTGTGGCAACACGGCCCTTGAGTACCACAACAGCACATCATCGATGCTGCAGCGTCTCCTCCGAAGACACCCAGATTGGAGTGGAAGACCAGAGACCAGATAAAGTTAACGAAGCGCAATTCAATGAGATGAACGTTAATGTACCTTACTAACATAACGTTAGCCCTGCGGAGGGCTAGGTTTCTGTTATGACTGCCGAATGTGTGGCTAGTTTATTACGAAGGTGACAAATACACCCTTAAGGTTTATTTAATCTGTAAAAAGACAGCACTGTGGTGTTAAGATGAAAAATAAAAACAATCACGTTAGCTGAGAAGTTATTAGTGTTCTTGCCTGTTCTTGAAAGTTGCACAACATAAAGGCAATGTTTATGCCTTTTTTAATTTGTTAATGCTTTATATTTTATTATATAGAAATAATAAGTTGAAAGTAATTTAATTTAAATTTGCAATTGTAAATGTTTCTAGACAAGAAAATAATTCAAAAATAAAACAATAAAAAAAATAATACCAAAAGGAAATCAATTGGTTGTTCATTATTAAGTACAATGTCTTATTTTCTCATGTATTTATAACATTATAATGTTTATAACTCGTTCTTTAACCAAGCAAAAAATATTTTATCTGATTAAATGAAGGAATTTTCAGCAAAATACAGTGGTAACCCTACTTACCAGCATCCCTACTAACGAGTATTCCAGGTAACGAGTCGAGATCTCTGAATATTTTTATTCCAGGTAACAAGAAATATTCCAAGTAACGAGTAGCGTAAATTTCTTCAATTATGCCAAACCACTAGGGGTGCTGCGGTCGTAGATGCTACCGTAGAAGAGGAGGTCAGTCATTACCTTTGACCGCTGTCCAGTAAAAGTGCCTGTTGAAAGCGACGCTAAAGTAGCAAAAGGTAGTGAACAAGAAAGTTAGATTAATTTTACTTTTCATATGATAAGTGTAACCATGCCATACACGTATGCCCGTCCTCCTGTCCTCCTTAGCCGCCAGCCTACATGAGCACCGTCGTCGTCTCGTTTATGTTTAAAAAACCCATATAAACACATTATTTAGCATATTAAAGTATACTGTATATTGGCCGGCTGACACGGATTAATCAGTTTTACATGTATTCTTATGGGGAAAATGCATCCAGCTAAAGAGCATTCCAGCTAAAGAGCTCGGCTCCTGCACGGATTAAACTCGTAAGCAGGGTTACCACTGTACTCGATTACTAAAATTTTTGATAGCTGCAACTCTACAACTGATACATTAAAGATGAAGAAAAGGACAAATTAATGAAACAACCTGAGAACAAAAGAAAGAGACTGGGAGTCAGAGAGCAATAGACATAAACACAGTGGTGGAAAAAAAAGAAAAGGGGAACTAGACTGTTAAATTCATAATTTCGCAACACTTCACTCAGCAGAATGGAGGCCAGGCAGACAGTGGGAAATCTGAGGCTCTCTCTTGCTTGACTTTCCACACAGCCACCGCTGGGCCTGTCAGCCATTAAAGCCCCACAAAGTCTTATTCTTACAAATTCCATCAGTCAGACCTCCCCTCCCTGGCGAGCAATGCGAGTGTAAAAGGAAAAGAGGAGGAGGGAGGAGGGAAGCAGGCTTTCGCTGAGAACGTAGGCGATCCCTTCCATGCCAGTTCTTTTCCTAATTAAACCGTCTAATTAAAACCTTTAAAGTAAGAACCTAAGCCTGAGCTCTTGCTGAAAGACAAGTGTAGAAGTAATTAGTATCAGAACTTTACGTCCGCATGAGCAGAGTGAGAAGCTGACAGAAAACACGTTTGGACCGCTTGCCCTGAACACTTGTATGACTCACGGCTTTTGAGTGTGTTTGAATACATGGCATTTTCATTCGGAGAGGGGACTGAGTGGACTTGGCTGAAGGAGACGACTATTACGCAAGTCTTCAGTACTAATTACTGACAGCACCGTCCGGGTCAGCAGCACACGACCTGTTAGTGCTGGTGGGAGAGGGAGAGAGGGGTGGTGTCCAGCGGGTGGAGAAGCGCAGAGATGGGGCGGGAGTTCCTGGATTTGACTCGGTCCTCTGGCCTGAAGCTGTGAGCCGTAGTGGAATTTGTTTGTAATGCGTCCCAGCGCATGTTTCCTATTTTCCCAGGGTGCCATTTCATAACTCTCCAAAACTAAGAGGCTGAGGGCTGAAAGAGTCAGTCTTCTGAGGTTGAGCAAATGCCTACGATGATGGATTTTCATCACAAGATGTTTTTTCTGAGCATACTGTGGATAACATCAGTACACTGATCAACTCTATCTGATCATATCTTTACAAATGGAAGGTTTGGTCCATTGTACTCATTTTACGTCAACTCATCAAACCAGAAAAGTACATAACCCTACATCATAATATTTTTTTATGATTTTTTTTTTCAACTTCTAAATTTGTTTAGATTTAACAAATAGAATTAAGTTCATTACTGAAAGAATTGAAAATATTTTCTTTGTCTTTTTGGCGGTTCAATAATAACTTTATAATTTATAATAACTTTAATTAGTAGCTCATTAACTAATGATTAATAACTGTGAACAAATCATTAATTAATGAGAATTTAATTAACAAATAATTTACTAATGATTTATTAATGATTTACTAATGATTTATTAATGATTTGTTAACATTTGCAAAAAATGAATATAATCATTAGTAACTACATGAACTGTCATTTATAAACATTTGTTCATGTTCAAATTCTCATGAACTAATGATTTGTTCACAGTTATTAATCATTAGTTAATGGCTTATTAATGAAAGTTATTATAAAGTGTTACCAGTACTTTTATATGATCCAATACTATATACCAGCAACTGAGAAAGGACTGTTCACTTACCATTCAGTAGGGCTGCGAATCTTTGGGACTCGAACAAATCGTTCCGGAATCGATTCTTGGGGTCACGAATCGATTTTTTTCCGATTCTTTCATTTCCGAACGAAATACGTTACTTTACCGTTGCAATCTCTGCAAATCGCATGACCGGGCCGGGTTGACGGTAAAATCCAAAGTGTTTCCAAATGTTTGCTTTCAAAGACCCCGGCTTGGCTTGCATGCCTGTACATAGCCCGCGCTGCTTCCTTGTTTTGCCTAGCACTACGGTGGCTAAGAAGGCACATCTGCACCCGCAAAAAAATTTATTTTTTTGAAAACGAGAATCGATTCTGAATCGTTCAATGTTAGAAACGCAATTCGAGCTCGAAGCGATTTTTTCCTGCACCCCTACCATTCAGTAGTTATTGACTTACAATATTTACGATCAATGTTATTCACTTCATCTGTAAGTATAATGTTTTGGTTCACTGATGTATATATAAAATTAAATTACAACATGAACTTAATGTGAAAAGTGACATATTATAGCCCCTTTTCAGTTGTCTCACATTTTTTATCAAAATACCTTAATCATTAATGAACAGTTCATCAGGCTATTTTAACACCTCTTTTATAAACAACAGGTTTTAATGCCATTTTTATGTAAAAGAGGCACTGCTCACCATACCACGAAGTGTGGTTCTTATTTGGATAGCATCCTATACAAATTTATGATTCCAACATAAACTACGTAGCAACTACATTCAAGCATTTACGCGGATACCTCTAAGCCTACCAGGTGCCTGAAATTAACCACAGATTTGGAGGATACACCTCGCTGTGTGTGTATGGAGATACATGGGTGTGGGCATGGCCAAGTCCCCTCATTGCATAATAAGTTAAATCTGAATGGCTCATTACGTTTTCAGACCCAGGACCCACAAAACTGACTGGGTTGTACTTTTTTCACAGTTTGTAGATTGATCGGCACTGTATGTACCCAAATGTATGTGTAAAGATATTGAGAAAGTCAGTTTTGCATAGCATGTCCCATATAAAGGGTGTTCCTATAGCTTATAGTAGCTAGGCCAGTCTTGCTAACAGTTGTGTATTAGTGTATACATTACTTCAGACCAGACTACATTCTGAGAGAGAGGGATTCATCCAGGAAGAGCAGTAAGATTTGGCCTCTGGAAGGCGGCCAGATCCCTGCTGTAGCTCCCACATAACTGATCAATGTCCAAAAGTGGAATGTGGGGCCTGAGGCCAGATCCTGGTCTGGGTTTTCCTCAACCAGGTTTAGGAATTTCTCAGAAGACTTCATCATTGTTGATTAGAAACTGAGAATTGTGAAAGAAGACACCACGAAAGCCAGAATGGTGGCTTGTATCTTTTCTCAGACGTCCCCCAAACACTGCTCCAATATCCCCTAACAAACAAAGAAGACAACTGGGCTGCAGATGACTGATGGGTTCGTTATCCTCCCAGAAGGTCGCAAACCAGCAAAAATAATGAGACAGCTAGGACGTTGCATGTTGCATGCTTATCATCTCATTGTGGATTAGTGAATTTTCTTTCAGTGAGGTCACAGGAAACTGGAATATGTCTACAGGAAAGATGCTGTAAAAGAGCTCATTAGTTTTACTTCTAAATCTGACTGTAACAATTGACAACTGCTCAATTTCAGGTCAAGCTAGCTCAGCTTTCCGTCAACACGTTAGATGAGATTAAAAGTATCTGATGTACAATAACACAAACTATCTGCAGTGGCTCTAGTCGCATGTTTGTGTATCTGTCAGTGTGTGGGGGTCTGTTAAAGCTAATCTCCTTTGGTCCTCGTTGTTCTTCACATCTGAAGGCTGCTCACCTCTGCACAAAGCAGAGAGTCGTGTGGAGGAGGCTGTCTCAGCTAACTTCCTCCCCAATGTTTACACTGAGTTTTCTTTTCTTACTGCGATCCACGGAGCCGTCTACAGCTGAGGATCAGATGTAAAAAAATACCTCATGTTAAAAAACCTCTTCTTCAGTAAACAATACTTCTAAGCCAACAAAAACTAAATTCTCCATGTGGACAGAGTGAAATCAACCCCCGAGAAGCTGTAAAGCTGTGCTCCATTGCTTTCAAGGACATTTTGTTCCCATCGGTGTATTTTTGAAGGTAACGCCATTTAGAGAAACCGCAGAGAAACTTTATTCATCTGTTAAGAGTCAAAATACTACAATAATGTGGATTCTGATTAAGTTAGACAATATTTGAAAATGAAGAGAATTCTAGTGCAAATTAAGCCTCATTCTGGACCACAACTGCTTTCTTTTAAATTAAAATGTATGGCCAAAGCCAAAATCAAACAAAATGAAACATGGATTCTCATTTAAATAAATTCTTAAAAAATTAGTAACTAAACTATTTCCCAAAATAAGTCTTGTAGTTAGTCAGAAATTAATGTCTATATTTTAATAAGTTGGTTTGGCATCATTAAGTTTAATAACATGAGTTCAATTAATTATTTATTTTATATTCTATATAATATATGAATATGTATGAAGATGCATGTATGTTACATTATTGTTGTTTAATGTGAGTGTCATTGGCTACAGACACTGAAACCCTTCACATTTCTTCTGGTAATTGTGAGACGATCCCTAACACTGCAGCAGGGAGCAGAAACACAAAGCTAAGCAGCTGTATTCTGACTTTCATCATAACAACAAGTGTAGTTTAGTAAAGGTTGTGCTTGTAGTTTGTTGTTTTATTCCATTTCACCACCAAACTGTAACTGTGCTGGTGAATCTGTTTTGTTGGTGAGGAAAAGCACAATTCTGAATGTAGTTACCAAGAAGGTAACAGTGTCATAAAAACCTTGTTCAGTAGAAATTCTGTCTTTTCACTTAAGTGTTTTTTTGCCATTTTCAGCTGAATAATTTTGGTTATTGAATATTCGGTGCATCTCTAATGTATCAAACCATTTTTTCTACTTAATTTACTATTTGTTTTGGCCATTTGGGCTACAGATTTTTAACAAAACAGCAGTAAATCAAAATTTGATTGTGAATAAAAGTATGAAAAATTATGTCTTGAAAATATCGAGGTTATAAGAAACTTTGCTTACAGTTGCAAGAAAATTAGAGCTTCTAAAATGTTTTCAGAGTTTTCATTTGACTACTGTTTCTTTGAGCTACAACTCAATCTGAGGAAGATACGTTTTTTTTAATGAAATAAAAATACACTGTGTTGTATTCTTTGAAAAGAATACATTGTAATAGATTTTCTATGGAAATAAAGCTATGCCATGACCTTTCTGTTGACCGTATGCCTCTACATCAGCACTTTGTTGGTCTACACATACAAAAATGTACCTTTAATTATAATTCAGAGGTTACAAGGAAAACTTATATAAAGTTATAAAGTAGTAGTTTTTGTGGTGGTGGATTGACATTAAATAATTTAAGCAGGCGGGATGTATGTTGATGGTGGCTTTGATCACTGTGAGCTGAGGATTTCAGATTAGACAGTGCTGTTGACAAATCCGTGTAGCTCGGATTGCAAGGGTTCCTATGAGAGCACTGAAGCTAGTGCTTCTAATCTCCCTGCACTGAGGCTCCGCTTCAGGCTGTCTCACCTGCTTTAACCTCACACTGGAAGTGGATCACAGCCCAGCAGGGCCCACGATGGAAAGAGAGCACATACCAGTCACACCATGCAAATAACTGAAAGCTCAAGGGAGACCACCCGAAGAGCCAAACATCATCCATCATAGCTGTCGATTCCTAACTTCACAATGACCATCATTCTGAGTGATCACTCTGTACTACTGCATAACACAACTGTCCAAATCTGATTTTGTTCAATTGAATCTAATCTGTGTACTATTAGTTCACATTCAGATTTGAGTGTAAAAAAGGTGAAAATGATAAATAATACAGTTAGACGTTAAACTACAGCTACAAAGTACTAAAGCATAAAATTTCAGCATTTCTGCTAATCCTAGAGAGTTTTAATAGTAGTCTTCAATTTTTCTAGTGCATCTCTAGTTAGAAAGTGTTTATTTGTTCATTATCTCATTTGGAACATAATCTATACACCCATATAATATTTACTTGTTCAGATTAGACACATCTAACTATGGTTTGGTGTCGATATCTGGAAAACTGTGGGATGATTTGTGGACAAAAACAAAAGACAATGGAGGAGGAGGAGGAGGAAGAAGAAAAAGAAGAGGAGGAAGAGGAAGAAGAAGAAGAGGAAAAAGAAAAGAAGAAGAGGAAGAAGAGGAGAAAGAGGAAGAGGAAGAAGAACTCCGTGAGTATATGCACATCTCCAAAAATGAGAATATCATGAAAATGTTCATTTAGTACAGCTTTACCTACTCAACTGCACTGTCCAGCGGTTTCCTTTCCTTAAAACATCAGATTTTATATCATTAATCACCTGGTTTACAAAGAAAACTGGTGTATTAATGTCAGTAAATATGAGGTCATGCTGGCTGTGTCAAGTAATGTTCTAGATAAGTATAAACCTGCAGTATAGTACATGTGCATGAAAACTTATTGTGAATGTGGTCACTTACCTCCAAAAATTTGAATATTGTGAAAAAGTTAATTTCTGTATATAAATACATTCAAAAAGGAAGTCATATTTTATATTTATTATACATAAAGTGAGATATCTTTTAGCCTTTTTAATATATATTAATATTTTATATATTAATATTTTTATTGATTTTTTTATATATATAAAAATATATATATAATTTATATATATATATATATATATATATATATATATATAAAAATATATATATAATTTATATATATATATATATTATATTAGCCTTTTCTGTTCTAATGTTGATTCTGTTTGAATAGAAATTTATTCTAATAACTTGAGATTCTTGATTTCATGATTTTCATGAGCTATAAGCCAAATTGATCATCAGAAAAACTGAAATGTCACTATTACAGTTTATCTTTTTGAACTAAATTATAAAGAACAATGTACTGTAAGGTAACATAGGGGAAAGAACAAATCTAAAATTCAGGATGGAAGAACTGATGCAAAAGGAAAGGTGCTTTTGGGTTTCCACTACATCAATCATATAGATCCACTATATGCTTCTTTCACTGATGTGATATGACTGATTTTGTTTTTGCAAGCTTTATAAATTCCAGCAGTGAGTGGGCTGGGGCATGAACAGCATTTATTTACAGCCACACAGGAGCACAGAGGACTGCAGTAGATTAAATTAAACCTTAAATCAAGCCGCTTTTCCTGTCTTTGCTAAATAAAAAAACGGAGGGCGTTTAAACGCACCCATTTCAGGCATCTCCAATAGCATCTCTGCACTGCGTCCAATTCTGCTAATAGAGAGTCAAGTTAGAGGCTGACCATCAGTGTTAAACACGACTGTTCACTCATCATATCCTCAGACCAAGAACGTATTGATCTTAATATCAATGTCTCAACATAGATCAGAGAAGCTGCAAAGTCACTTAATAGGTATCGATTGTGGGTTTGGAAGAGATTCAAGATGTGCTAATTTACAGACCGGACCGACAAACAAAGGGGAGACTGTTATGATTTACAAACACTGAATAATAATTACAATGTACGTATACAACCAAATTAAGCACAGAGGAGTGTGGTTTGGTGTAAAATCAAAGTGATGCATGAATTTACAGTAGAAAATAGGACAAAATCATTATGATAGTTTTTGCATTTGTATTTGTATTGCTTCATGTGTATGATTCATTGTGCTATGTTGTTTTAGAGCCATATGAAAATAATTCAATAAATAATGGATGTACAGTGGTAAGAAAAAGTTTGGGCACCCCAATTATTTTCATGATTTTCCAGTTGCAAGTTTTTCTCCTCTTTGCATCTTCTCTGAAGAGTGGCAACATAGGACCCTCAAAACCACCTGACTCTTCATTCAAGGCCACTGAAGTAAAACTAACCAATAATGACTGTATTGGGAAACATATGAACACTTCAGGTGTGTGTATACAGAGGTCACAAGTGTTCAGAATGTAAAGGCATGCAGGAAAGGATAGAAAAACTGATTTATGACAAAGACGGATAGCAAAGAATATGCCTGTATGCCTAGATGCTGTTACATATCTATAATGTTTACAAATTATTAAATATACTCAAAATATATATGGGATCTGTGATATGACAAGGAAATATAATATTAGCCATTTAACATTCTAATGAATATTTATATTAATATAATTAACATTTAATTAATCTAATTCATTTACATAATCTACAATATGCATTCAGACTTTCTTGGGTTCAATAATTGCAGTAGTGTTACATTTCTATGGGACTATGGTACCTTCAACTACTACTGAGGTTTTATACTTTTTCTAAAAATCACAATATAGTCAGAAACGTTTATGGTGATCTAATGTATGATGGTAAATGATGCCATCATATTGCCTATCCTGAGTCAATCAACAAGACTTTTCCAGTAATTACTGGCTCATTTTTCCAACACTTCCAGGAAGAAAATCACAACATTTCCTGGCCTTTTTAAAGCCTTCTCAGAACCAACACCTGTCCTGATATCAGCCTGAATTCAGCAGGGCTGAGTTAAAATCACACTCACTGATTTAATCTGACAAGCATATAAGGACACTGTATTATAACACTGTGCTGCTACTGTCAACACTCTTTTTATAGTGCTGCAATGTTTCTAAGAGATATATCTATGAAATATCACAACAAACACCTTTACTGGTCTTTATATGAAAAATCTAGAACTTGGTGTCCAGGGTTTGGCTCTTTGGTTATTGGAAAGTGGGACTAAAAGTGCACTGGCCATGCAAAATACGTGTTAAATGACATCACATATTTAAATGGGTGTCAGATTTAATGAGCTAGTGAATGTTTCATTTAACTGTGAGGTTTCAGTGGACCCAATTGAATACTTTAGAAGATACTGTTTTCTGTGCAGCAGCACACTAGTCAGCAGAACCTCCACTTACAGGGATCTCAAATATCATATACATTTTCAGGAGGGGCAAACGGTAGTATATTTAGACGTTTTAAAGAAAGGTATAAATGACAAATGACTAAATAACAAATCCCATTATTGTGGTACACTGCTGTATAAGAGTCATGTTGGCTTAAATATAAAGGCTGTCAAACAATTTACAAATTTAATAGTGATTAATTGTGAGCAATTCCTCCGCCTGCGAGTGTGAGTGCAGAGATCACTGCTGAAACTACAGAGAAGAAGAGATGGTGCTTCGCCACTGTTTAAACAAACGTGTCTCATTCATGTTCTAAACGTTCTGAAATGGAGGAAGACACAAAGCTCTTTGGACAGATTTTATAGAAACTGTGGAAAACGTGGTGAAAAAGGCAAACGTCACTGAAGAAGATATCTGATCTTTAATGTAAATACACTTAATAAACCAGTTTATTTATTTACATTCTTTTATTATGTATTATTGTTGTTTTTATACATTATTAGTTATTTATAAAATACATTTCTTGGTGTATCACTTTGTGTGTTTTTTTGGTTACTGGAAGAGATTAATAGCATTTCAATTCATTTTAATGTTGAAATGTAATTTGATATACGAGCACACCGAGTTACGAGCTTCGTCACGGAACTAATTAAACTCGTAAGTCAAGGTTCCAATGTAGAAATGTCAATAAATATTATTTTAAAAAGGCAAACGCACGTGCCTTGATGGCATAACTATAACAGCCCTAATATTCATGACTAACCTGCTTTCACTGACCTATGAGCTGTGCACCTTTACTCTTAAAAGCATAATTTATAGTCAATTATGACTTCAACTAAAATTTGTTAAGAGCACAGCTACATCACAGCAAGTGTATAAAAGTTTCTCTGCTGCAGAACATCCTAGACTCTGCATCCCTACCTTATTGTGGACAGTTGCCTTTTATAGATATAAGTTCAAACAGTTGCAATTAATACAAGCAATTAGTGCAGAATAGGAGGGCTTCTTAAAGAAGAACTAACAGGTCTGTAAAAGCCAGAATTCTCGCTGGTTGTTTATTGACCAAATACTTATTTTCCACCATAATTTACAAATAAATTCTTTAAAAATCCTACAATGTGATTTCCTGGATTTTTGTGTCTCATTTGTCGCTCATAGGTGAAGTGTACCTATGATGAAAATTACAGACCTCTCTCTTCTTTCTAAGTAGAAGAACTTGCACAATCGGTGGCTGAGCAAATACATTTTTTCCCCCACTGTATATATACAGTATTATTACCATCATAACTGAAACGTTGATTCAGATAGAAAAACATTTTTCTTGCATGTTTAAGTTTTTATTCCAAGCCATTTTGGACCATCATAAAACATTCACAAAGCTAGCTCTTATAAATAGAAAAATCAGTTAATATTAAGTGCTAGAATCCACTGTTCTCCACTTCAGCAGACCAGAATGGTAACTTCAGGGCCTTGGGAAGATTCATGTTGTCATTATAAATCATTTCAAGCAAGACAAGCCAGGGAGGTTAGGGCAAAGCTGGCTGAAGGCCCATCAACAAACTCTGAAGTATACTTTTAATGGGAGCTAAGAGCTTCGATTTGCACAGCGCAGAAATGTCTCTCTCTTTATACGACTCTCAGATTTGGAGAAATATCACTCTGTTATTGTTCAGTCACGTCATCAACTGTACTCCACACAATCTGAGGCAGTAATTTTGTTGAGGTTGCTCATTATCTGACTTAATTTGGGGTGGCAGGTGCCATAAAAATTCATTTTTTGCCAAATTTGTGGCTTAATACTACAAACCGGATTCCAAAAAAGTTGGGACACTAAACAAATTGTGAATAAAAACTGAATGCAATTATGTGGAGATGCCAACATCTAATATTT
>BRDA01022812.1:0-49507 GCA_036984385.1 Crenuchus spilurus
AAATAAACCGACACATTTTATGATGTAGGCCGGAATTGAGCTTCCCCTCCTTGAAAGACCAGCATCCGCCACTGATATATATATATATATATATACACAATAATTCACATTTCATTGTGTCCATCAGCAGCCATTACACTAGGCATATGGGTGCCCTAAGCACAAATGCTGTCTGGCAGGTGTTGTGGTTTTTGGCAGCGAAAGTTGCCCATCACAAAGCTTTTGTGCTTGGGTGCCCTGTGTGTGAACTTTGCCTTAAGGGGGGAGGTTGTGTGTTGATGTGGTGGACACTTTTTTGGTGCCCCCATAGACACTTGGGGCCCCACGCACAGTGCGTAATCCGCGTGGATGGGCCGCAGGCCTGGCATTACAGTGAGTTGCAGAGATGTCCATAAAGGCTGCTGTGGGTTTTAAAAGAAGGAACATTCCCACTGTTCAAGCTAAAATCAGAATACTGAATTATCTGTCATAATTCCAATATGGGCCTGATAATAATATACTTTTTTCAATATATGATCAAATACTACGTCAGTTCCAAAAAAGTTGGGATGTTATGTAAAATGTAAATTAAAACAATGTTTTGCAAATCTCATAGACCCATATTTTATTCACAATAGAACATAAAACATACAGTATATCAGATGTTGAAAGTGAGACATTTTACCATTTCATTAAAAAAACCTCTTTAGAACATGATGGCAGCAACACATCTCAAAAGAACAGGCCCAAGTCTACCATTGTTTTTTAAAAAACAGTCTGTAAATGTCTGGGAATTGAGGAGACCAATTACTGGAGTTTTAGTGGAGGAATGTGGTTCCATTCTTGTCTGATGTTCACTCTAGTTGTTCAGCAGTCCTGGGTCTTCTTTGCTGGAATTTCATTTCATTTCATTTTCATGCTGTGGCAAATATTTTCTATAGGTGAAATGTCTGGACTGCAGTTCAGCACTCTCACTCTTCTTCGGCAAAGCCATGCTGTTGTGATGGCTGCAGTATGTGGTTTAGCATTGTCTTACAAGGCCTTAACTGTCTGAAGCATATGTTGTTCTAAAACCTCTCTATATAAGTTGCTCATTCCATAGAGACTAATATACCATCAGAGATGCAAGCTTTTGAACTGTGTAATGAAAATAAGCTGGATGGTTCTGCTCCTCTGGAGTCCACATGACATGGCATCCATAATTTCCAAAAATAATTTAAAATTTTGGTTAATTTGATCACAGAACAGTTTTCCATTTTGCCTCAGTCCATTTTAAATGAGCTTTGGCCCAGAGAAGACATTAGCATTTGTAAATCGTGTTAACATAGGACTTTTTTACATGATACAGTTTAACTTGCATTTGTGGATTGAATAACAAACTGTGTTCACAGTCAATGATTTCTTGAAGTGTTCCTGAGCCCATTCAGTGATTTCCACTATTGAATCATGTCTGTTTTTAGTGCAGTGCTCCCTGAATATTATGAACATCCATTATTGATGGATTTACCCAGATTCTCTGAATCTTTTGATGATAGTATGTACTGCAGATGATGTGATATTCAAGGTCTTTGCATTTTTACATGAATAAAATAAGTTTTGAATAAAACTTTTTTTATTGTCCCACAATTTTTAGATGCAATTTTTAGCAAAAAATGGTTAACCACTGCCCATTTTTGCTCTTTCCTCTTTTTGTTTTGCTCCTGCAGCTGTTTTTATTAGTACCACTTACTTTTCCAGCCTTTTGTTGCTCCATCCCAACAGTTATGAGCTGCATTGCCCCCATCAAGTTCTAAATTAGTGAATATTTTTCATGAAATGGTCAAATGTCTTACTTTCAAAATTTGATATGTGTTTTGTTTTTTGCTATGAATAAAATGGATATATGACCTTTGCAAATAATTGCATTGTTGTTGTTTGTTTTATTCACATTTTACTCAGGATCCAAACAATTTTTGATATATTACTATCACCTTTAAAGTCACAGTTACTGTTTATTTACTGAATTTTAAATACTGGACAAAAAAAAACATGAAATGTGATGTGAAAAAAGTTGCATATCAAATATTTTGTGATTTTCCCAGTGTGTTACATGTAGATTAGAAACTGTGCTCTATTGTGCAAAATTGTTGTCTGTAACTATCAATTAGGCATGTGTATGTATAGCATGGCCTTACCTTTGCTCAAACAAACATTTTCAATTGACATATTGGTGAGATGTATGAGTTTGTACCCTTTCAATATCTTTTCAAAAAATCTCCTGTGATTATTGAAGTAATAAGAGATTAATAATTTTTTTTTAAGTTATTGTTTTGTTGAATATCCAGAAATACATTTTATTGAAGTCTAATTTGTCCACTTATGAGAGTGTGTACTGCTTTTAACTTCAGAAAGTCTTTATTTAGTGTCAAATATGATCATATTTTTTATTGCAATCAACTGTAATCACTACTCAATGGAATGGAATTAATCACAAATAAATATTTTACTCAGTTGTCAGCATTTACATTAATATATTTTCATTTTTAAAAATCACCAAAACATTTAATGTAGCAGTGTGTGAGTGGTTTGTCTGTGTTACTCATTAATCATCTTGAAATTCTTTGTATTTTTTAGCGAATGAAACATGAAATATCTAGTCAGTGTTATTTCAGTCTGACACTGTTTATTTATTGAGTGCGAGCTGCATTCGACAGACCGCACAGTCCATATGAGTTTGCTTGTGGAAGCTAGTGGTAGCACAGTGAATTGAACCTCCCCCAGCAGGCACAGAACCTTTTCACAACATTGTATCAATGCTGCAAGAATGTAGACAACATTGTCAGAACATTTTCACAACATCATTGTGCCTGCTGGGCGTGAAACTGGGCTTCACTGCAAGGTTATTGCAGATTCAAATGCATGCTTTTTTAGTGGTGCAAAGATGGACATTTTTTGAATCAGCAAACGTTTACAGTGTTATTAGGGGTCCTGAAGGGCCACAATATTTCACTGTGAGTTTATGATGGTATTAAAAATGCAATTAGCATATTATAATATATCAGTATTTATTGGGCTTTTTTCCAGCTTCTGTAATTGGTGGTGCTGCTGAAACAAACATATTAATACTAATTAGGGATGCATGAACCTTGTTATATGATATGTTTCATGAAACAGGTTGTCATTTGATATATTGTAATATATTGTGATACTTTAAGCAAGGTGATGTATTGTGATTTTTTATCTCTAGTTTAAGAGATAAAAGAAAACTAGATTTAGTTTAAATCTAGTTTTAGAAAAAATAAGTGTCAGTTTTGCACTGTTACACTGCTTGTTTATATTGGAGTGGAAGATTCTAGTGGCTGCAGATTGATTACAACACTGCAATCTAGTCTTTAGGAGTGAACCACTGTCTTTCTTCAATCTTTACATTTAAAGTATGAATTTAAAAATCACTGTGTTTTTGAGAATTGTTCTGGGATCGCAGAACATAATATTGCTAAGTGTATCAGTCTCTCCTTACACCACTGATAATGGCCAATGTGTTGTTCCATTATGTTATCTGTGTAACTTGTGGTTACTTCCTGGTCTTCTAGATTTCACAATTTAGAGAACATTGTGAATAAACTGTAAACGTAGATATCTGATTTTAGCCACTTTCTTCAATGTGCAAAGGTAACTGTCATTTAGTAGATACAGTCGGTGTGATTTAGACTTCAGGAAACTTGCTAGACAACAAGATTCAACAAGATTACGTTTCTGCCATAAAACTCAGGAAAAGGACATTAGCAGAGAGATTAATTACGGGGGTCTTTGGTGTAGGCCCTGCACCCAGCCCAGGTCTGCAGCATTTGTTCTAGAGCAGATATTGATGGATAGATGGACGGCATGGGCGGAGTCACCTCACTGGGCTACAGGACCAGGACAAGCCTGGTAGTGGTGAGGAGGATGACGTTGATGTCACCTGCAGTCAATAGAGCAGAAACAAAATGCTTTCTTTTAAAGTTGAGTAGTAATTTGTGATTGGCCAGGAATCTGAATGAATGAGTGATATAGTACTGGTCTAGGACAGCACTGATGAGAACCGGATCATTAATTTTGTATTTCAGAACTTTCACTTCTGCTATTATATTATTACCAACTTATTCATCCCCTGTTAGAAAGTATCATCTAACACAGGTCCAAACCCAGACTGCCTGATTCCCTTTATATTTCCCCAGTGACCACATCAGTGTGTGTGTGTGTGTGTGGTGCTAATGCAGGTGTAAAAGATCTGCTTTTCCTGTATGAATGACACCTCTGCAGAAGAAGGTGTGAGTTGTACTGATGAAGCAGGTGTTTCTTGCAAATGCAATGAGAGATGTGTTCACATAAACACAGGCTGTACACATGCACACATGTTTTTGTTTTTCACTCATTAAAGTCTGACTCTGACAAAAGAACCCCATCTCTTAATTGCTCATCTTGAATTGCTTCCCAATTGCACCTGCATTGTGTAAAAATAAAGAATAAAAGTTACTTTCATGGTATGAAATAGGACTATTTTGTGCACATAATGGTGATAATGGTGATAATTTTACAATGTCTCAGAAAAAGACCTGTTCCATATGGGAATGTGAGCAGATGACCAAATATGACCAGCATATTAAATTAGTCTGTTTAGTTGCATAAAGATAGATACATAGAGATTTTACAAACTGGTGGTGAACCAAAATATTTCCCTAAAATTAAAAAAGGAAAGTGCATCATAATTAGTACGTGAGAATTACAAACTTTTTCAAAATTACAAATATCTTTGTAAATACCACAAAATAATCTGAAATAAATGCACTCAGTAAAAATAAAATACAGATTTGAATATTTATTTTTGTATTGTGAGTATTGTGTAAATATATACAAACAAAGCGATTTGAATGTAAACTTTATGTTTGTCAAATTCATTTCAAATGCATTGGTATGAAATTAATCAGTTTGAATTAACATTTCTAACATATGAAATCTGTCACAGTAAGTAAATTACAATAAACAATGCAAAATCACAGATTATTGGAGCATGTAATTCTCCTTGTTTATCTTCATTGAAGGAAAAAAAATCAATCTCACCATTTTAGGCTTCAGGTCCTTCAGACTCTGAAATTATTTTTCGTAGTCAGTTAGATGCTTTTTGAAATCAAGCTTAAGAAGACATCTCTAAAAGAGAGCAAGCTGCTGTACTCTATTACTAATTTCATTTCAAAATCCCCTAAAATAGCACAATAACAAGCACAAGCAGCACAACCTTATGGCAAAATGTTCCTCCTTGAAAGCAGGGCCCAGAAAGGATTCCAGATGATCTAATTGGCATTTAAATGCCCTGTAAGGAAGTTGAATTGAACCTTAGACGCAATATGGAACTGTGTGAAACAGATGGCCTTTCATTGTGCGAATTGAAAAGATTTCAAAGGATGACATTTAGTCTCAGTTACAGCTGTCATCTGCTCTACAGTGAAATGTGGACACAAAGCAATTTTGGTCAGCACTACCACAGAGTAGAACCTAATTAGTTGCAGGGAACTGTCACAGCAGGAGAACATTCAAGTGACAGCAGCAGCATAACCGGGACGTATTCATCAATTTCAGGTCACATCTAGGCAGTTATGAGCCCCAGTAAAATATGACGAACATGTATTTGAAATGCCTTTTCATTTCAATGAAAATTGGCTTAAGCCGTCTTAATGGAGTTGAGAGTATTGCCTGGAAACCAAGGCTAGCTGACTTTCGACACGATCACAGCGGACGCTATAGGAAAGGGTGTCTGAAGGCTCAGAAGGGCACAGTGCCCTATTACAGCAATATAATTCACTGCCTGACTGCAACGTTTGCCTTGGTTTACGAAGAAATTTCAAGCTTTTCAAAAGCTCTTTCAGGCACTAAATGGAGCTGGAGAAAGTGAAGGATCACCATTGGACAAAAGCTTGTGCCTTTGCGGCAAACTGTACGGTCTTGTCTGTTCCCTCTCTTTGACCACTGAAAGGAATCTGAGGTTAGAGAGATGTCCAAGGGTGTTTAGTGTTGTCCCCTGGTGCACTGCCTTTCTGTACACATTCAGCCATCACCTGTCAAACACACAGTCACATACACTTGTGTGTGTGTGCGTGCAAGCTTACCCTGCTGCTTCCTGGCCTTTCTAAGAGGCCATGGCTCAAGCCGTTACTTTTACATAAAGCTCCCCTGCTCTGACAGCTCTTCAAGCCAGCCGCCTGCACGGACACATTAAAAAGGAGAAAGTAGAGCGGGCCAAAGTTTCTTTCTCTCTGATAATTCACAGGAAGTAAACACGAGGGGAAGTAGAGGCAGAATGACTAGTGTGTTCACTGAGTACAAATCCTTTGGGAACATTAAAGGTGTTTACTCATATTGAGGCAGTTTGGGACCAGATGTTGAAAAGCTGCTGTCGGTTCGTCTCTAATAAACATGTTCTTATATGCTTTTATGTTCTAAAATCAACTTCTTCTCATCTAATGGTGGATGTTTAATTAAGTGATAAGTTACCCTAAATGTGAGGTAATCTTCCTTTTGTTTGCTCTTATAATAATATACTGATAACACATCTTATTCATTTTAGCTCCACTGAGCATGTAGATGCACTTTAGTTCTACAATTACTGACTGTTGTCCATCTGTTTCTCTGTATATTTTATCCTCCTTTCATCCTGTTCTTCAATGATCAGGACCTCCACAGGACCAGAGGCATCATTTGGATCAGGGGTGGCCAACCCTGATCCTGGAGAGCCGCATTCCTGCCCAGTTTGGTGATCTCCCTGATCAAACACACCTGATTCAACTCAGCAGGCAATTAGCAAGTTTAATTCTAGTGTCAGAGCAGTGACATCACCAAACTGTGCAGGAATGCGGCTCTCCAGGACCAGGGTTGGCCACCCCTGATTTGGATCATTCACAGCACTACAGTGACACTGATGTGGTGGTAGTGCGTTAGAGTGTGAGCAGAACTTTGCAAAGTGAACGTGCACATGGAGCTATTAGACCTCCGCATTTAACCTTCCATGCAGTGAAACACATGGCACACAAGCCACAAGCCCAGCGCAGTGGGCATCCCTATTCACGGGGAGCAGTTAGGGGTTAGATGTCTCGCTCAAGAGCATTCAGGCTGGTCTTGACAGCTGAAAGAATAGAATCATAAAGTTGGTTCCTTAACCACATGGTATAGTAGTGCACAAACATCCATGGTTGCCTCATATTGTACTGCAAAGAAAAGTATAATTACAAGTGCCCATTCCAAATGATGGTACATTTAGATAAATTTGAAGAAATTAGTATCTGAATATGTCAGGAATCAGGTCAGAGTCCCTGTTGAGGTTCTACATCATTCTGTTTTTACTCTGTATCAGTACACATTTAGGATTGCTGGTCAAACTCTAATCAATACAATAATGTGCACAGGGAGACCTGAGCCCTTCATATGAGTCCAGGGCTTTCCATAAACCAAAGCATGCTCTGTGCTTTGCCTCCAGCAGTTCCACTGAGATCAATGGGATTTCTTGACCATTGCATCTTCAGATCTCAAAACACGGAAAAAAGTTAGATCTGATAAAAACGACTTCGTGTAAACATCAAAAGTTTTCTGGTTGCTTGAAAACTCATTTGTAGCTTACCTGTTTTGTTTTGTTCTTGCTTCACAAGCCTTACTCTTGAAAGAAAGATTGCACCAATGCATGTTAAAACAGCTATAGTGATAGGCTTTTTCTTCCTTTATCTCCATCCTTTATCCATCTCACAGCCTAATGATGCTTCTCTCCCTCACAACAATCACAACAAAAATGCTTCACCAGAGCTGGTGGTATCTTTGGCCCCATGACTCCATAAGCAGCAGATAGACTATGATGGATGAAGATGGTGAGGTTGTGAGAGGAGAGTAGTGGGTACCTGGATAACACTATCCTGGCGGGGGCTGTAGAGGAATACCATAACCATAAAATGGGAATGCTTTGTTTGTTATGGCTGTGTTGTCTGATGTAGACTATAAGATTGGTTGCCCTTTTGAGTCTTGGTTACTTGTCAATGTCTCTTCCTCATCTTAGTTTTTCATGCCACTGTCTCATTTAGCTTGGTCTCTAAAAGCATGAACCTGGACATTTTTAAAGCTGTGACAATGCAATCCTGTGTCCCTCAGTACCTTGTATTTTATACAGTCGTAGTAATATCCTTATTATAATAGTATATAATAGTTTTAATAATTAAGCAAGATCAGTAAAGCAGTGTGGATCCATCGTTGAAATGAGAGTCATACAATCATGAAATGTCATTTCTTGGGAGTGGATAATGTAGAATGTGATATTAACTTGCTTGATTGGTTAATAGCTCAAATCCAGTGCTTATGCTAAAGCTACAGAAAGAGATTAATTAAATGTTAACAATGAAGCACACTGTTTGCACCAGTAAACAATGCTACTTCCATTCCCAACTGGATATTTTGGGCATAATTTCTATAGGCAATGCCCAAATGAAAAGTAAGTAAGATAGTTCAGGTATAAAGGTCTAAACACTGATTATTAATACAGAAACCTATACTGTGGTAACTTGGGATACGAGCAGACCAACATACAAATTTTTTAAGATACGAGCTGCGGCTCTGTTCGTATTTTTGTTCCAGATCTGAGCGAAATTTCAAGATACGAGTGGCTGCTACTAGTTGGCGCATTGGGGCAAAAGTCCAGTACGGGCAGCACAACACCTGCATCTCAATCTTTCTCAGGTGTTACCCTTCTCGATAAAAAAAATTGATAGTAAAAAATGTTTTAACTCTTAAACCTATTTAATTTTAATAACATACATACAGTAATTATGTTAAATACTATTAATATTATTTTGTGCAGACCAGTGATCCGCGTATGCGAGCGCCGGCCGTGAACATAGATATGTAGGCTTGTGGCTGCTTCTGAGTAAAAATTATTCTGTTCTGAACTGCAAAGAAGAACCAGGGCATCCCATTCTTCAACCAGATGCTGAATTTTTTGGCAGCAGTCAGATCCTGAAGTGAAATGGGAGAAGAGAGATTTTACTGTACAGCGTGCACTACGCATCTACACAGTACCGCGCGCATCGAATTCCCCGTGAATTTAAAATGCTACAGCGAGAATTCGCCAAAAATTATTTTACACTATTTATTGAAATCTGAAATTGAAAAGTGTATATATGTGTGTTTCTTAATTCAAAACATGTCTTTTTGTCCATAATTTAGGATAGTTTGGGGATGTTTCACAGGGCTGAAATGGATTAAATCTATTTCAGTTATTTTAAATGGGAAATATTTGTTTGATATATGAGTTGACTGCCTTATGAGCTCTGTTACAGAACGAATTAAACTCGTATCTCAAGGTACCACTGTATATGGCTTAATTTGTGATGAAACAATTTGAATTCTGATGTTTCACTTATATTACGCTTATGTAAGTAGACACTGCTTGAGAAAAAATTGAGAAAAAAAGATTTATAGGCTGCATACTTTAGAGCTTTATTGGGATTATACTTTTCAAAGGAGGTTCTTGTTGAGTTCCGCTAATGGGTCCATCTAATGGGTGAATACAAGCGAACATTTGTTGCTTAAGCACCTCATTAACCCACTCGTTAAGCTTAAGATCCAGCGTTATCTAGAAGATCAGCAATGTACTACATCAAATACTGATTTCTCATAAAAAGTGGACAGAAAGCAGATCCATCCTCTTTTTTTGTCTCGCAGTCTTCAGCTTTTGATGCAGAGAGTCTGATCTTGTCTCCCTCTGGAAGTTCACAATGCCCCAACTGGAGTTTACCACCGTGTCTTCTTAAGCGTATCAGATCTCATCTGCTCTGTCAGCTTTTCTCTCTGCTCTCTCTCTTCCACTACACATGCAGTGTTAAGAGTTTGACAGCACTCTGAATACTTACATTTAAGCAGTTATACCAAAGTTCTACTTTCTACAGAAAGTATTTGGGGGTTTGAGGGCTTGGTTAGTGAAGGTCAGCAGTAACATGTCCAAAGACGTTTCATATTATAGATACATAACTATAAAAAAATCAATTTAGAACAGGCATGTTTGAATGTGTACTTTGAGCTCTGTTGAGATATAAGGTGTCTGTAGGTATTCACTCTATTCCAGAGAAAATTACCATTCATATTGGATACTTTGGAGAAAATGATATATGCAGAGTATAAACACATTCATTCACACCCAAGTACTATCGCAAACAGGCATACCCACCCAGGCATACAGCACATCACACCTGCTCACACACACACACACACACACACACACACACACACACACACACGAGTGCTTAAATGAACAGAGCAGAGGAGTGCAGAGAATCCAATCAAAAGTGGGTTCTATTACCTTCCTGTCATCTTCCATATCATCCACTCTTAGCTGCAGCCTTACTTTTCACCCTCCTCTACCTCTGGTTTGGATACTTCACTACAGTACACAGAGAATGATAGAATGGTGCTAACTTATGAACTTTTGTGCTTTGATATTTTATTCATATTATTTACAGGGTTGGAGGTATCCCAGGTTACTACACAGTAAATCTGCCAGTGTTAAATCAACACTATTAGAGTTAAATTAACACTGAGAGTGTCAAAATGTAACACCCTCAGTGTTAATTTAACTCTAATAGTGTTGATTTAACACTGGCAGATTTACTTTGTAAGACAAGAGCGTTTTGCTCTGTAATGCTTACTCTTTCAGATCGTTGGGATGCATTGGGGATTTTGGCTTGGCATCATGGTTCTGTGACTGTTATTATGCCTTACATCCTTCATGGTTCTTCACAGAGAAAATGAAAATAAAAAACGAGACCTCCAGTAGTTTTGCCATTACAGCCGTGAGGTCATATGGGAGACTTTAGTGTAGAGCTGCTCAGATATTTCTCCTGAGAAAAGGAACTCCCATGTGTCTCCTCTTGAGTTTTTAATAAATTCTCACAGCTCAGGTTCACCAGACAGTAACATTCACATTTGCTAAAGACAGGAATTTCAATAAACTCAACCGCTTTCTCATCCAAGGCTAAGAGTCTTATCTGTTTTAATCTGGAGAGTGAGCGTTCAGTGTTTTTATGTGCCAGAAGTATCTCATAACTCCATTTTGTCTCATACTATTTCTCCAAAACAATTTGAGGAGATGCTGCATCCTCCCGAGCCATCAAAAGGCAATATCTGAGCAAGCAATAACATTCTCAGAGTTGACATTTTCATATCACCTCTACAAAAACCGTTCTATTCAATTCTCAAAGTTTTTGAGAACCAGAAATGGTTCTTTTAAGACGTCACAGCAAAGGACCCTTATTTTCAGGAGTGCGTGTACTCTTTTCAGACTACTTATGTTGTTTAGTGCGATTTTTTTTTCTAATTAACATTTCTCAATCCAAACAAGTTCATGAGAATCAGCACCCCACTGCTCCACGGCCTGTACCCAAACTTCATTAGCTAGCGCTTGAGTGTTTCACTGACAGGCTCTGATAAAGACCCGTGCTTGTGTTCCAGCGAATTAGGCCAGGCAGCCGATTTGTCAGCCCAGCTGACAATGAGCGAGCAATGCAATTACCCAGCATTATGAAAATCCAGCCTTGAAAAGAAATAAAGGAAGACATATAGAACTGCTGCGTGCAAAAGTTTGGAAAAGATGTGGTCAGATTGTAAGTTTGCATTCAATTAGAACCAGTAGATACAGGGGATAGACAATGAAACTGAAACACCTGGTTTTAGACCACAATAATTTATTAGTAGGTGTAGGGCCTCCTTTTGCAGCCAATACAGCGTCAATTCATCTTGGGAATGACATATACAAGTCCTGCACAGTGGTCAGAGGGATTTTAAGCCATTCTTCTTGCAGGATAGTGGTCAGGTCACTACGTGATGCTGGTGGAGGAAACCGTTTCCTGACTCGCTCCTCCAAAACACCCCAAAGTGGCTCAATAATATTTAGACACAAAGACTTGCTGTCTTGGTCACAGATGCTCCAGCAAGACGTGCAGCAACAATTTGTCCTCTTTTGAACTCTGGTATGTCACCATAATGTTGTGTGCATTGTAATATACTATATAACTGTGCTCTTACCTGCTAACTGAACCTTCACACTCTGCTCTTACTGGTGCAATGTGACATTAATGAAGATTGGCCACCAGACTGGTCCAATTTAGACATGAAACTTCCCACACTAACATGACAGCTGTTTCAGTGTCATTGTCCAACCCCTGTAGATTTCACACTTGCTTTGCTTTTCTCAACACGTGTTTCAGCTTAACTAAATAACGAATCAATGTTAGTTTCTTCTTGCCTTTCTCTCTGTCCTCTCCCTCTCTAATTTTTCAATCTCTCTGCCTTTGTTTTCTCCCCTCTTCCCCCAGCTCTACTTCTGCTGTATGACGTCACCAACAAAGCATCTTTTGACAACATCCGGGTAAGAGCATCTCTGGTTGCTTTTCTTCACTTGGGGCTTGTAAAATAGCCCATCATTAACATGGTGCCATTACAGGCATTCACTATTCACAAGGTGTCTGGTCTACAGAGCCTTTGGATAATAGTACATCATTTTTAAAAGCAGAGTAGTACTTCAGTGAAGGCCAAAGCATTTCTGAGAACTTAATGGAATATTATACAAACAGGACTTTTCCCCTGTAGTACCAAAGTAGTGTGACACACATGTCCTGGAGAAGGGGCACAGTCACAATGACCCTGTGTTAGCTTAGCCCAAAGACAGACACAGGCATGAGCAAAGAGTTATACACACATTGTACAAAAAACATGAAAAGGAACAGCTATAATTCAAGTCTTTTAGCAGACTTTAACTTTGAGAGTCATATTAGGTCACAGTAAATATGCAGTGTTAAATCAACACTTTTAGAGTTAAATTAACACACAGAGTGTTACATTTTGACACCCTCAGTGTTAATTTAACTCTAATAGTGTTGATTTAACACTGGCATATTTACTGTGCAGGAGCTGAAGGTTCAGTCAGGAAAAAACTGGTTATAACTTAAATGTAAAACTGCAGCATGCAATGTAAATATATATCATATCCCTGTAGACCCCACAGTAGCCTCTGCCAGTCACTCTGTGTTTCCCTGTAATGGCTCTAAGTGCTCATAATATACTGAGATAAATTCTGAGTAAAACTACAGCAACCTTAATTACCAGCTATCTTTTTTGGCATTAGATATTTAATGTATTAATTTAAATTATTATTTCACTTGTTTCAGATGTACAAATATGTAGAGATGCAGTCATCCGTTTGCTTGTTTTTTGATGAATGTCCCAAATAGACTTAGAGGCAGGTGTTCAAATTTACCACAGTGTTACCTACATAGACACATGAGTCCATTTGTGATGATATAGAGGTTCAAAACATCTTTTAAAACATGTTTTATATACAAGTTCATATCTTATTAATAACATGGTTGTAAGATGATGCTCCATACACAGTAAATCTGCCAGTGTTAAATCAACGCTACTAGAGTTAAATTAACACTGAGGGTGTCAAAATGTAACACTCTCAGTGTTAATTTAACTCTAGTAGTGTTGATTTAACACTGGTAGATTTACTGTGTAGTGACTTGGTGATTCGGTGTCTCAGTAAGCTATTTCCATTTTTCATTTTAATTTGTGTCAACAACAGTTTATAGCCTATAGGAATCAGCTAAACCAGTTAGCTTGGCTCATATGCCCCAGCACTGGTTTAATGCTAAAGTGCTATTAGAAATCCCCAAGGGGTGCTAGCACAAATTAGAATTTGTGTAGAGATATTTTCTTTCTTCTTTGACCACAATTTGACATTTATGGCCCAGATCGAAGGCTTGAATAGCACAGTTCAGCACTGCTTTCTGTGAGAATGTGTATCATTTCCTGAGATTGAAATTCTATATATTTTTAGCTAAAGACACAAACAAATGTATCTATGCATCCAACTTTTTGTCTCTGAGAGGGAGAAAGCCGGGTGGGAGGAGAGCTGAGGAGAGTTTCAATCTGTCAGTTTAGCTGAGGCCCTCGGGGCGCTATTATAGACCTGTTCTCCCCAGCTGTCTGTCTGGTGGTGCCAGTGCTGGAGGAGCTGTCAGTCCTCGTGGAGCACCCGCATACTTGAGCTCAAAGGAAAAGGCAGGGCGCTGAAAGACGTTAAGTATGAAACACATACAGATGTGCTTAGAGCAATTTTACTGCTCAGGAGAATGATGGACATGCGAGTTGTGAAAAATCATATTCGTAATGGTTCTGGTTGTCATTTCAACATATTTAATTTCCCTGTCTGAAGTGATAGTGTAATGCCTAATAACGTCAATGTAGCCAATTTCTAAAAGCCATTCTGATAGAAAGCACATTAACTAAATGCATTTTTACCAACTTCGGTGGAGTTAATGGAGTTACAAATGACTTCTCTGTGAGAGCCAGTTGATTATTTCTAAAACCCAAAGGAGTAAGTAAGTAGTTTCTGTGATAAACCTATGCACACACTTAAGGAAGACACGATCAGGCATTGCTGAATACAAATTGCAGTGCTGTATCACTCAAGTGCTGTGTCTGTAAAGATGTGTACTGCATTAATTTTGAGCACAAGCTGAACTACATCGTTTTAAAGCTTTTATTTTAAAAACTGCCAAATTACAGACACATTTATTGTCTGTAACTCTAACCAAACTCTTGTCTTAGCCTTAACCCAAACCTAAGCTTAACATGGTTAGGGTTAGAGCTTCAGCAAATTGTTTGTTAATAATGTAGACAAAATTATCTACAGGAGACAATATCCAAAGAATGTGAGACCAATGTTTTTGTCTTTACAGCATTTTATTTTTTTGCAAATTTTTATCTCCTTCCCAATGTAGTAGTACTAGTAGCCAATTAGCCCATTCCCTCTATTAGGACTCTGCCTATCACTTTGCACTGTCCCTGACTCTTGGAGTTTAAAGACAAGTACACACCTCCTCTGTTGCATGTGATGCAGCCACCGCCTCTTTTTGAACTACCACAGATGCACCGTCACTGGGGAGCCAACGTGCTCAGAGGAAAGCGCAAGATTCCCAGCTCTGAATGGACCAATCAGTAGACGCCTGAGCCAGCGGACATTGCAATGTGAGAGTGATAGGGAGAGAGAGCGCCATCTACCCACCCAGAGAGAGCACTGCCAATTTTTGCTCTCTTGGACCTCGGCTGTTGATGGCAAACTGCATGACCGGGATTCGAACTTGCAATCCTCTGGTCATAGTGTCGGTGCCTTAGCCTGCTGAGCCACTCGAGGCCCCTCTTTACAGCACTTCTGACTGAAATTGTGATATTGTGCTGATATAGTTCATAGTTGTTTACTTTATTTTTAAATATTTTACTGCAGCTCAGTTTTATGTATTTTCTTTTACATATAATTATTATTTGGCACTTAATCAGACACTGAATATTTGTTATTGACAACATTTAGCACCTGGATAGACTATTATTCTGATTATGACATGATCATATAACCAGTACAGTTTGATTATCATAGTCTAACTAAGGTCTTAATTGAGTTAAGCTTAGCCTGATTAATACGTGGTTCATGCTGATATTACACAGTTGGAGAAATATCTAAACATGTAAACTCTTAGATTGTTCCATGGGCTTGGTTTATTTACCACATACTACATTGTTACTACAGTACTATGTGTGTGATGATGGCTTTTTTATTTTGCACCAAAACCAACAGGGGAAAGAGTGAGGGGAAGAGACTGTCTTATTAAATGTATTCTCAGAAATAGTTATTATTACATATACAAGCAAATATTTTAAACAATGACAAATTAATATAAGGTTAAACTTTGGTGTGTTGTTCATGAAGTGGGCATTAAACTTCATATGGTCTGTATTGGTGGGCATGTAGAAACGGACCAGTTTGTGATTTGGTTCACTAAGCCTGACTAAGGCTATTGTTTACATCTAAACTAGTCATTGATATTCAGTAGAGCATTAACATGTCAGTTGTAAAAGTTATAACAGGAAACATGTACGTGTGCTGCAGCATTAAATGAGATCTCATCACAGTAACTTTATGAATGGGGTTTAATTACAGTGTTGCATATTTTGTGGGGCTCAATAGCAATGAATTCTCTATGAGACAAGGACGAGGCTGAGCTGACTGTAAAAATACTGTGTGGACCAATGGTCTAGATGAATGCTTCCGTAATCCAGAATGGACAGAAAGATTGAGAGTCTATGTGCTATCACCACAGCAGAGTTATCATTTCCATGCTATCTTTCAAAAAGACAAACGTATAAACGTAATAAAGCATTGCACATTTCCTTATTCTCATTAACATAGCTGATAACTGTTCTTGCTTGCTGAGTGAGTTCAACTATAAAGTGTCGGGACTTGAGGAATTGGGCTGAACCAGAAGATAAATGATTTTAATTGCAGTCCTGATGCCATAGCAGAGATGATTAACTTTTTTTTTTTTGCCTATGATTATAATATTGAAGAGTGATTTAGTAATGTCTTCCCTAGCTAACGATGTACTCACATACATACACAGTTTTGTGTGTTTGAATCCTAACAGGGTTGATGAGTGTAAAACAAATAGTCCAGCCCAAACTAATCTGCGTTAGCGGTGGATGGCTAACCTGCTGGCTGTGCCCGGCTGAAACATTTGTCAGAGATAACAGCATGAAAAATGAAGTTAATCAGCATTGCTGGACCACGCCAGCCACCGACCCCCATCCATTTCTCAACAGATAAAAACATTTGTCTCATCGCATTCCTGTCATGTCAAATTCCCAGGAGCCTAGTTGGCCCTCATTATAAAGTAAAGCGGCCTCTTTTCATGAGTACACCCTAGTGGTGCAAAATAGATTCTGGTGCGTTCGGAAGTCAGCGTAGAGGAATGAAATTAATCAGAGCACAGCTGCCCATGCAGCATCTCATTCTTGCCCTTCAGAGTACAGCTTTCTCATTTGCTAGCAGAGGCTCAGTGCATATGCCACTGGCAATGAAGCCCTCAGCCCCCCGCAAATGAATATTTGATGTCTTCTTTTCTGTTCTCCTTACATCAGAAATCATATACTTTGCAAGATTTAGCTATCTGTATAGAAAATAAGCTGCCCAGTTCAATGGCACTCATGCCTGGTCCTGCCACATGATATATTGCTTAATTCTTGAACTGTTCAAGTGTGCTGGAGGAGAAAAATGCTAAGCTGTGTAGTAAGGCTATTTTGACTGAATTAAACAGTTTCTCAAATAAAAATTATGCAATGACCTTTTCAGTGAATTGATATTAATTAGTTGCCAGTTTGCATGATGATACTGTGCATTTTAAGTTCTTCTTTTGGTCTCTTTTACAAACCTAAGCAAAGCTGATAAACACAGCTCATTGAACGTTTTGCCACACAGTGTTTTATAGTATTGTTTTCTAGTCAAGTGTCAAAAATCAAAAGTAAAAAAAATCTGATTTTTTCTAGTCAAAAAATCTGATTATTGAATGCATCAATTACATCTCCTTGTTACCATATACTGTACTGTAGGTACTGTTTTTTTTTCTAGATCATTTTCTTTCCATTTGTGTATATATATATAATTAACCCATCCCATCTATATAATTAGCCAATTAACTCATCCCATCCACTAGAGGGCTCTCCCCATGCCTTTGCAATGTTCCTGACTCTAGGAGGGTGAAGACATGCACATACCTCCTCCACTGCGTGTGATACAGTCACCGCCTCTTTTCTAACTACCGCTGATACACCGTCACTGGGGAGCCAACATGCTTGGAGGAAAGCGCAGGATTCCCAGCTCTGAATGGACCAATCAGTAGACGCCTGAGCCAGCAGACATTTCAATGTGTGAGTTAAAGGGAGAGAGAGAGTGCCATCTACCCACCCAGAGAGAGCACTGCCAATTTTTGCTTTCTTGGACCTCAGCTGTTGATGGCAAACAGCATGACCAGGATTTAAACTCACGATTCTCTGGTCATAGTGTCAGTGTCTTAGCCTGCTGAACCACTTGGCGCCCTATGACTAGTTCATTTTATCTCTGCTGTTATCCATCTATTTTGAAGCTGCTCATGCCCTGCTTGTTTTACCTTTAACTGTTCCCATCATAACTGTCCTTTCAAGTGAACTAGCTCTTCTCATAATGTGTCCAACATTAGCTTGTTTGCTTATCTTCTTCTAATGAAAGATGAGGTGTGATTTGGTTGTGTCCACTGATTTCTTGTATTTGCTATCCAATGTACTCAGAAAAGACTTCTCCAACACTTCTCTTTTTATCATCCAGCCATCACATCCATAATGAACCTACAGAGAAACCAAAGTCTGGTTCTGATCTCTGCATGAAGAAACAAATCAATGCATTACTTGCTTAATTGGTTGACTACTTGCTTATTAACAATTTACAGTGACGGCTCTACTATGCAATGAATCAGAAAGTGAAGTAGCCTGCTCAGCAAATATAAACATGGAGGATTTAAACAAGCGGTGGGAGTTTTACTTACACAAAAGAGCTCTCAGGGCAGCATGAGAAACAATTGATTCAGATAACCAATCAAATTGTAGAGGAGACAATACCTTGAAAATACCTTGATTATATTTGGGCTCTAACTTTAAATAAGATGTCTTACGGGAGTTATTGATTAAAGGTGTACATTGATTATTGATTAGATTACAAAGTTAACTAAAAATAAAGCCCCCAGGAGTATGGATTATAAACAAACACCATTATGTTATATTGGGGCAGAGCTTGGCTACTATTATCAGATATTTTCCCACATGGGGTTGGGTTAATATTTATATACCAACCATTTGATGCATAGCAGTGTTTCCTTTGCACACTTCTCAAGTCATCATTATCTTTCTTTTATCCCTCCTCTGCATCTTTTTTCCTCAGCTTTCCATTTAGTGTTTCCACTTCTGGGACCAGTGCTTTTTCAGCAAATGTTTTCCAGTGCAACCAATCAGAACAGAGTTCATCAAAAAATTTTATGAGCTCAACAAAAAAGGCAGAACAATAAATGTTTTTGTCACACCTCTCAGCGTGGCCCTCAGGCTTGTGTTTTTTGTTCCCCATGTGTCATCTCTGTCCACGGTTTTGTTGCCATGTGTGTTCTGTTTACATGTCCCACGTGTCTCTTTCATGTCATCTCTCTGTGCCTTTGCCTTCACGTCATCCTATCTGGTTAATGTTCTACAACTGTCTCGTCTGATCCCTCAGCCCTGCTTGTTCATTCCCCCTTTGATTAAGTTTGTTATTTAAGCTTCCTTATGTCTCTAGTTTTTTGTCAGTCATTAATTGTTGGTGTAGAAGCTCGTCCATGTCTGTATGTGTGTGGTGGTGCAACTGCACTAATGGTTTTTCGGCAAGAACCTCGGTACAGATAAGGAATGAACATGCAAACTGCTAGTGTGACAGATAGGGGATGAGTAAGAACTATTGTATCATATGGTGAATGTGTGTGAGAGATAGAGGTTTTTTCACTCTTGAACATGCCATCCTAGAAAAGCTGTCTCTCTGTCTCACTCATACGAGCCCACACAGCATGGATATCATTTTGATTTCCAGCCACATGCTGAATCAAAAGGAATAAAACTGTGCAGTATTTCTGGTTTGCAGTTATAGTATTCAGTTCACAGTATTTCACCTCCACCTGCCCTTAAAGTACAAGTACAAAGACCATTCATATATTCATTTATACTGGTGTATAGATATATTAACCTTCATTTACCATTAAGATAGATAGATAGATAGATAGATAGATAGATAGATAGATAGATAGATAGATAGACAGACAGACAGACAGACAGACAGACAGACAGGCATACAATAAGCTATATATTGTGATATGAAGTGCCCTGTTCAGACAGCAGTACTGTCTGCAGTAAGGAGACTTGCTGTAGAGCCGTATTGCAGTGGTTGAGGAGGTTCTTACATGATCTCTTTATCACAACACAACTGTATCTCTCTTCCATTTAAAGTCCCTCTTTGTTTTTCAGTGTTATGTATGGTATAACGTATTGTCCAACAGTTTGTTGAGATTCTACCTATTCCGACACAAAACCTCCAAAGAGTCCAGCTTGACTCCTAAAATCAAGCCACAGTCCTTACTCAGACAGTTCAGTTTATTCAGGGCACTTCTTTGATGTGGTTGCTCGAGCACACAACATAGAATATAACACTTAACAGACTGGCAGGTTTTCTCTCATTTGTTTGAACTCTTTATCTACTTTTAGGACTTGTGTGATGATCTGATGATGCCTTTGGTCACATTTATGCAGAAATGTAAACAATTCTGAAGGGTTCACAGACTTTCAAGCATCAGTGTGTATATATTGTGTTGTTTCTCATGTTTTAACAATATTTGGTAGATCAGAATGCATAACATTGTAGAAAAGCACAATGAGGTACTGATATCTGCAGAAGGGAGAGCTTCAGTGAAAGTTTATACATTATGAATGTATTTGTGTACATGGTCATTCTCTGTACATATGCTTAATTACTAATCAGATGCTGTCTTTAACAGCTGAGGATGTATTATCCATAAACAGAATTCTACAAGGTCAGTAGAATTTTCAGTAATAAGCACATGTGGTGTTTATTATGTAAAATAAAATCATATTTTTTGGTGTAATATGTAGATAATGTTAAATATACCAATGTTCAATTCTCTGAACAGTCCTTATATCCCAATTAAATTAAGTTTTTGTGATGTCACCAGGACATCTACATATAGAGTGGTGCTTGAAAGTTTGTGAACCCTTTAGAATTTTCTATATTTCTGCATAAATATAGACCACTCATAAATATGACATATTGGATCATTGGATCAAATAAATGAGTAAGTATAATATTTTTTGTCTCATTTGTTTAACTGGGTTCTCTTTATCTACTTTTAGGACTTGTGTGAACATCTGATGATGTTTTAGGTCATATTTATGCAGAAATATAGAACATTCTAAAGGGTTCACAAACTTTCAAGCAAAGTTCAGCTGTGTATTTGTTTCATCCCAGACTTTTGAATGAAGCATAATTTACACAGCCAGTCAGAACAGAGGTCATTTGCATTTTACAGTTTTAAATACACAGTAACTAAAGGTCTGATTGAGCTTGTTTCATTCTAAACAATAAAGTGTAGTTGGAAAGTGGTGATTTGAAAATGAATTCTGTTTTTGATGTATAAGTCCACAAAAAAATGACAAAAGTGAAGCTCAGAGGGGAAAAGAAAAAAAAATGACAGTTTGTGGTTTTAGAATCACCACAATGCTGTAGACATTTGTGCCAGTGAAACTGCACCTTGCACACCAAACTGAGCTCATCAAAGTGAGAAGATCAAAGTAGGAACCTCTGTAGAAGCTCCAGTTTGCCTTCAGCAGTACCCCAGGTAACTTCAAAAATCACGTCAAATCTTTCAAGATCTCATTTTGGCAAAAAATAAATAAATAAAAACAAGTTTAAAAATATCTTGAGTAAAAGGAGCCTAGCAGTGCACACATGAAATGGCTATGGAGAAGCACAGTGGTGCTGACTTAATTACACGCTTATTTGACAACCGTCTTAAACTGGGATTACAGTTTGTTAGGGATTAGAACCCAACGGATTATTAAACCTTCATAAAGAGGGATTTTAGTATCGAATCTAACAGTTTGAGTTATTATATTCTCCTGAAAATAAGGTATATTTTCATGTATCCGCCCTTGTTGTGGATTGTTGGGAGCTGATCTTTATTCTGAAGTATCTCACTCTTTCACCTTCAGCCCTGTCAAAGCCCTTCACAACCTGTCTTGTGCAAAACATTCTTGACAGGACCATCAAGAAATCCATCTGTAATGTCGCATTGAATCCTCAGTGCTGCCATTGACCTATCTGAGTGAATGCTCATGCTTTATGTGCATACATTTACTGTAATGACTGTAATGACCCGACAAACCCGGGCTCATATTTATCAAGCATCTGAGTGAAGAACATTGATCTAAAATTTGGGTGCATAGTTATTAACCTGCTCACAGATTATCGGTGTTCTGTTTTTTTATGCGACTGTGAACAGAATTACATGTAGTGTGTTTTCGTGCAAATCACTGAGTGCATTAATAATGTGACTCTGATTGGATTTCACAGTCACCTGACTATTCATTTGGCTGTGTAAACAGCATACTGCAGTTAATCACTTAAATATTATTCTTCTAGATGGTAGAAAACATTGAAACAAAGGCATTTTTATTGGTGATAAATTTGTCATTTTAAATAAATAAATAAATAAATGCTTATTCATAAGATCATGTTTGAAGGAAAGCTGTAATTACAGACTATTTGAAGTCATAAAAAGCAGGATACATATTGTTGGCTGGTGACTGGCTGGTTGGAAAGCAGAAATCAGAAAACTGACTCATGTAAATCTGGAATGGATCTGATTGCCCAAGTACAGGGAGTCCTGTTTGGTTTTTTACCCAAACAATCATGAGTAACTTTAATACTAATGAAGATCTGGTGATGAAATTTGGATTAAATAAACCTCAGTCTGTGTAAAAAAGACTGATGACACAACATGTGCTGAAAATGTCCAGCATGCAGTTCTTTTCTCCTGATCAGTTGGTGATGTGATTTGCATGGAGCTGTGCTGTTTTGGCAGTTTTTTTTTTTTTCCGTCGCATCTTCTGAATTGAGTTTGTTATCCAGTACACCATGAACACTTCCTGTACAGTGTACTGATACATTATGCCTGGATCACCGCACAGTTCTCAGGGTGAAATAACTGTCAAATTTTTACATTTTTATCTGCCAGAATTCAAGTGCTGAAATTTTAATTGGTCATTTTTATTCAGTGTCTACTTAAATATGTTTTGTATTAACCCTTATAAGGTCTTCGTTTTTGTGTTACACAGGGAGTCCTCTTGGGTCTGGTGGACCCGTTGCATTTTGGGCTTTTAATTCAACATAATCAAACTTAACTTTTTTTGCTAAAATACTCAGCAGATGTTTACTTAATCCCAATTGAAGGTAATATAAACAACACATATGCTAAATTTGTTAAATTTGCTTTGTTAAATCACATTTATGAATAGAAATGCCACTTGTTTTTGTTTCTTTTTAAAATTAAAATGTAACAAAATAATGAAATGCATCATAAAACTGGCATAACAGGAAAATAATCAATGAATGTAGAAATGAATCAGGTTTTTCCAAAACTGTAGTGTATTATTTATTTGACTTTTATTATAAATTTATCCTACTCAGGTCAGTTTACACATCTGTCTGAACAGCACATCAGCCCCATTGAACACAGCCATTTTCATATCAGACTGTACCACACACGAGGGGCAGAGTTTCACTGTGTGTGTACTGCATATGTACTTCTTGCACATGTATATTGTGTTTTTCTGTCCATCTTGGGTCCACACACTTCACACTTGGTGGTGGTGGGGGGGTTTCATTTCTTGAGCAGTAAGACCATTCAATTCTGCCATTTTTTGACATCCATACATTGTCATTTGCAAGCTGCTGACAGTCTGGTACTATGGCTTGCTGCTCACCAGCTGGTCCTGAGACTGGCTGCTGGCAGGCAGGTCCTGAGGTGCGCTTGTGTTTCGGAGCTGGCTGACGGGCTGCTCCTATGGCTGGCTGCTCATGGGCTGGTCCTGAGGCTCTTTTACACTTCGTAGCTGGCTGATGCTCATCCTCAGTATCAGACCCTGAATTTTCAGAAATGTGATCCTCACATTCTGAAACTTCTTCATCTGCATCACCATCAAAACTCTGTCTCTTACAGTATCACCTGTAAGGCAGTCTGAACAGTGAATCGCTTTGCCATCTTGATCAGTTGTTGTATGGAAGCCCTCTGACAGAGCTATTTATAGTGTCTGGTCCCCAAGACTGGTTTCCACAAGACAGAGGCTGAAATGTGTGGGAAAGTGGGTTCAGAGAGTGTGGGGTGCTCCAATTTTGTAACAATGTTGCAACCTTGTGTGGGAACAGAGGGTGCACACTGTGGGTTTTCACACCAAGATCCCCATTCACCTGCCTTATTCTCTCTCTTTTTCTTTCTCTCTCTCTCTCTCTCTCTCACACACACACACACACACAGAGAGAGAGAGAGAAGAGGAAGGGCAAATGAGAGTGCATAGGACTTATGATTTCCACACGTTCAGTAGCCCTGGGTCCAGTGGACCCGAAGACCCTGAATGCAATATAAATGTGAAGGGGGTGTATACAGGGGGAGTCATTGAAAATGTTTTTTGATTTATGTTCCTCACAGAAAATGAGCCAAAGCCAATGAATCTTAGTTTGAAAAAAGAAATAGTAATATCATATTTATTAAGCTAAAAACTTTATAAGGGTTAAAACATTTTACAGGGTTCACTTAAGGAAACTATCAAACTTAACAGCAAAACTGAATTAAGATATTTGATGTAAATGCTCACTGAACTTTATTTAAAGCTTTTACTCTGAGATACTTAATAAACATGAGTGTCATTAGTTAATATACAGTGAGGAAAATAAGTATTTGAACACCCTGCAAATTTGCAAGTTCTCCCACTTAGAAATCATGGAGGGGTCTGAAATGTTCATCTTAGGTGCATGTCCACTGTGAGAGACATAATATAAAAGAAAAAATCTGAAAATCACAATGTATGATTTTTTAATAATTTATTTTTGTGTTCTTTTTTATTTATTCTTTTTCAAATATATAAACAGCATAGACATAGACGTTTGATGAATATAAGACTGGTGCTTGTGGTGCCCCACTGGGTGTAATTGTTTGAAGAAAGATGTTACAAAGCATGAGAAGTCAGGAAAATAGGCCACTTTATATCCTAAATTCCAGTCAAGGCAGACGATTGCTCTGACCTGAAACCAAAGAATTAAAAGTTGCAAGCTCCAGTGTTAAAATGTACTAGAAGTGTGTTTTTCAGCCTCTATCCCACCCTGTATTTTTATATCCAAATGCAGAAATGGCGCTAAATGTAGATGGCCATGGGCAGAGCGTCTGCAGTCTGGAGCCATTTCTTTACTGCTTCTCTGGTGCTAATTCATTCTAATGAACACTAATGCTGAGAAATGGAGCGATGAAAACAAAAGGGCGATCACCCCTCTAGCACCTACTTCTCTCTGTCTCACTTTCACTTTCTCTCTCTCTCTCTCTCTCTCTCTCTCTCTCTCTCTCTGTCTCTCTCTCTCTGTCTCTCTCTCTCTGTCTCTCCTGTACAGATGGTTACCTCCAGCTAACTGTGTCAACAGAATGGCCATTATTCATCAGAGTCTGGCTGCTCTAGATATGACTGCACTGTTTCATAAAAAATCCCCATATACAGACACAAAATGCAATTTGCCATAATTTAAGCTCTTTAAGTTTGTCACGCCGTGTCTACACGTCATTTTTCCCTTTTTTATAAGCATGATCTGCACAGGCTGTAGGTTTTTACTCTAAATTACCATTATGAGCCATTATACCATTATAGACTATTGAATGAATAGCAGTCTGATTTTAATTGTTACCCAGATTGAATAAATGTTTTCAAGATTAAAAAAAAACCAATTAATGTTCTGAATTCTGCTGCACTTTATTATAATGTTCTGTTTTAATGCTCTCACTTTATACACTGACAGACAAAGCTTCAATTTGGCCCGCAAATGCATTTTATTATGTAGTGTTATCAGTGTATTTGTGTTAACCAGAACTGACCATAGACACCAGCGTCTCTGGCACAGGGAGGCTGAGTGTGTTTTAAAGCTCTGAATTAATTATGTCACTTCAATTAGTCCTTTCCACATGTTAAACACACAGTGCGTGTTTCTCAGTAGAGTTCTCATAATACTAGCTATTCAGCAGCTTAATGCAGGTAAGCAGAACTGAAAAGAAATAGTCCATAATGAATTATATTAGGCATATTAAACAGGGGGTCCTATTTACCCAAACAATTGTGAATAACTTTAATACTAATGAAGATCTGGTGATGAAATCTTGATTAAATAGACATCAGTCTGTGTGAAAAAGACTGATGTTACAACTTGTGCTGAAAATGACCAGCATGCAATTTTTTTCTCCTGCTCAGGTAGTGATGTAGTTTGCATGGAGATGGCAGATTTATGTGGCAGCTTTCATTTTCCATTGTTTCATTTGAGTCGAGTTTGTTATTCAGTCCTGTACACCATCAGCACTTCTGATCAGTATTATATTATTCAAAGATCACTGCACAGTTCTCAGGCTGAAATGAACAACGTCCTGTGCTGTGTCCACAAGAATAACTGAGAGCTTTAATGTCTCACTGCTGTGGCTGGTGACTGATGGAGATGGCTGGATGGGCGCCGGCCTCCACTCCTACAGCCACAGCTATTAGTCATCAGAAATTAAGACCCATTTACTTGCACTATAATCATACATGTCAGTCATTTATCATACAGACTGAGATTTATTTAAACCAAATTTTATCATAATTTGCTTTATTTGGGTAAAGAAGCAAATTGCACATCCTGTATTTTTAATTTAGCTATTATTCATCCAGTAAGCAAGCTACAAGCTGCTGCCTCGCTGTATATATTCAATCCAAATTAAGCCACGGTTAGATTTCCAATTATTTTGATTTCTAATGTTGTTTTAACCAGCTAGTCCGTAGAACATCCAAGCTAATTATGCACAGAGAATAGATCTCATTCTTTCAAGGTCAGAGAACAGGGGAGCTTTTACAGCCCCCATATCCGTAATAAGGTTTCCAGAGGAATCTAAATAGCACACTCAGACTCAACCTTGAATGAGAAACCACTGTGATTAATCTTAGACTCCACAGCATCAGTTCAGTGTGAAAAGCCTTGAGCTATCAGGTGTGAGGAGGGGGCATGCACTACAAACTTTACTGTCCAGACTGCACATTCTGAATGTCAGTTTGAAAATGCATTTTGTAGTCTGCAGATAATGAAGTTGAATGTATGGATTTTGTAGTCTGTTTGCTCCACTTGTTTTCTCATTCACTGATCACTAATAAGAATGTTGTACATAGAACACTATACAGGGTAGCAGTGAGGGAGACGAGAGCAAATTCAGACTTACTTACACTGGAAGCAAATCATCTTAACCTTTCACCGTATAAGCAATCCACAACATCAGCAGTGCAGGATACTGGCAACATCAAAATATATCTCCAACACATTTTAGGTATATTTTCCAAGTTCTAATGTAGCTAATCACGACATAAATACAAATCTAATATTTAAGTCTATACTTACTTCCATGTTTCCATTTTACCAATAAAATGATTGAGTGCCATGACAATAATTATCCATCCATTATCTTATCTACTTAATCTTGAACAGGGTCACAGACATACTACAGACTATCCTAGCCAAGCCCAGGACAGTGTGCCAGTCCATCACTGGGTGCACACACACACACACCAGGACACTTTAGAGTACCCAATTAATCTGATCTCATGTTTTTGGATTGTCGGAGAAAACCAGAGACTCCACAGGAAACCCACACAGACACAGGGAGAACATGGAAACTCCACCCAGATGGGGACTTGAACCCAAGATCTCAGCGCTGAGATGCACACATGCTAACCAATAAGCCACCGTGCCCCTCATAACACCATTATATGAATAATTATTATTATTTTAATTACATAATACTGTATATTACATTTATACACAATTTCCACTCTGACAGATTCATCCACCATCTTTGTTGAGTGAGGAAACCGTGATGCATTGTGGTACGTTAGCCTGTAACTAGTGTACATCGCTTGTACACTATATTTATGGTGCACTGTGGGTAACAATGTAGTGTTCTTCACTGAGAATTCAGGCCGACACCCTAAATACAACTCGATTTCAGACACTCACTTTGTCTAACTCCCTACTCAACGACCCCCTACACTAATTAAATATTAGATGAACATGAGCCAAAACATTAAAACTATACAACTGACTTTTGTATAGGTACACAGCTTCATATTCTCAGATCAATGTTCTTAAACATTCCTCATGTAATTATCTTTGAACATTTCTGTGACTCATGCCACAGTAGCCCTTCTGTCAGTTCAGACAAGATGCGTTAATCTTTGTTTCCTTCACACATCAGTTCTTGGGTGCTTAGCACCTTGTGGCTGATTGGTGATTTGTTCCTCTTTGGACGATTGACAGTAGGAATTAAATACTGCTAACTGGGAACACCAGAGGAGCCTTGATGTTGTGGAGATGACCCAGGTGACCTGGTCATCTATTCATCACAGTCTGGTTCTAAACAGTTATATTGATTCTTACACCATCAGCTAATATGTAATATTACAGCAGGAATGTGTAAGAGTGCTTGGTGTCCTGAGACTACAGCCATACACTAGTCATTTGGTTTTGATGTTTTAAGATGCATCATTTTATATTCAGTGAATACTTCTTGAATTTGATGTAATTACTTCTCATGAGAAATTCTGTTTCAGCTGATAGCATATTTATTTCATGAGTAGATATTTTATTAGAGATATTGTTTTATAATTTGAAGAAAAGTTATGCAGCATCAGTTCTTAATATCAGATTAATCAGAGTTTGTCTTGTATCTTCATTTTTGTACGTTCATCTTCATACATTTTCACTGTTTAGCATCATTTGAATTTGCCAGCTGAACAAGTAGAAATGCTCAGACTTACCATTCCGGGGATGCTTTGTTTTGTTCAGACAGTGATTATTTACAAATGGTAATTAAATGAAGTTCACAATCAATTACCGTATGTACATTTATATTGTGTAGCCAACTTGACCCTGACCAGGATTAAGTGGTTAAGAAATTGGATGTTTTAATGAATAGATGGATAAATGGTGTAGCATAATAACAGTAATAACTCAGGGTTTCAGTAATAAATCTAAGGCTTTTCTTCTGCACTTTTAAACGTACATGTTATGAGATCTCAAGATCATAAACCTCACATGCAGTACTCTATGGTGTGTACTGTATAACTGTGCTATACTGCATACTAAATCGAAAGCCTCCTCTCTTTCACTTAGATGTGAACTGACAGGTCTGAGGTTTGGAGGCCAAGCATTTGGCTCTGGTCCAGTCTTTTCTTTGTGTGCCAAACTACTCTTCTTTTAAACGGCATGAGCGATCAATGTGTAGAGGACAAAACAGAGATTTATATTGCGCCAATGAACTGCATTCATTTTCCTGGCTCTCTATTGAAATCAGACACCCACACAGCTCTACACACATTTTGCTGATTTTTTGGCCAGCAGTGGATTCTAAATGCCAGCAGGTGCAGGCTGGTAGTGCTGTATGCCACTATGCCCATGACTTTAATTCCATTTATGTTATTACTACACACACATATATCCACAGGCCTATTACAGCTGTAGTCCTGATAGTTTAAGGTCATTTGGATCAGTTGGAATGAGTAAGCTGAATAAAACAACTTTTTTCTTTTGCCAAGTGGCCTATTTACATAAATACACTATATCATCTACTGGCATTTTTACCAAATATTACATAATCACAGATCAACAGTACTATTATCACTATGTTATTGTGCTAGTTGCACTGTTATCAGGGTTCAGATAAAGATCTGGGTGTTGATCTAGAGCCTTCACATTTTGGTTATTTAGCCCCTCCTGTGTTTGAGATTGGGATTATTGTTCTGCTGAAAGCAAAGTGAAACAGTTTGACTTGTGGTGTCTGCCTGAGTTTTACCATCCAGCTTTCCTTCAGTGTTTAATCCCCGGACACACTAGGTTTTTGCATTTTGTGTCACATTGGGAAAAGGATGTGGCTACGACTGTGGCCAGAAATCAACAGTGTAAACTACCCACAAATCTGAAGACTGCTAGCATCAAAACCAAACAACCAAAGAAGAACTTATCAATATTGTCTAACCTACCCCCTGACATATTGTGTACCACACCACATCATGGTAATCCACACCAAACATTTTCAAAAATGTTTGAAACCACAACAATCAGTGTTTCCTCCATATTGGCTCAGACAGAACAGAGACAGTACAGAGCATGTCAGAGGTCCCACAGCAGGGATGTGAACTTGCAAGTCAAAGTTCACCAAATTTGAAATTGACACAAAAGTTTGTAGATAAAATGTATTCATCCAGAAAATATCTACACAAAATTCACCTGTTACGTTGAATCTCACTGAAATGGATGGAATCTCAATCATGAAAATTCGCTCACAAAAACCCAGTGTGACCAGGTGAGTCGGTTCTCCCGCCAGCGGCATATTAACAAAATTCTGCAAAACACAAAAAAATATAGCTTGAGTTTATATAGATTTTTAGACATTTGTGAGAGGAGCTTAAATAAGCAGAGACGTTTGTAGGAGTCAGACAGCTGCACATATTTTCCCACCAAAATGAGGTGATCTGGCATTTATATGATAATGACATGGTAATTCTGGACATTTCACTGGTGGAATAGCAGCTGAGAAATGTGTGGTATGTGCAAATTCCCCCCATCAAACAAGAAAGCTCTTACCTGAGAGTTCATAAATATTAAATCTAGGAACCACTAAATAAGTGAAACACATGTCAACTCACATATTCTAAGCTTTAGAAATAAAACCATATACATTTTCTAAAAACTGTAATGAGCAGTGTGTAGCCAACACCTCTGTTTATTCAGTTCTGAACTCAAATGTCTTGGCAAGAAATGTTTAGAGTGTTTTTTTCACAATATATCAGCACATCTGAAAATAGGATTTAGAAAGTCTAAGTTTAGAGCAGATTTAATCAAAATATAGATTTACGACATTCTGTTATTGAGTTTGTGCTGAACAAAAACCTGTGCAACACTTTGGAATAATTTTAGATGTAATTTGTAAAAAAGTAAAGACATGTCAGACTACATTAGAGTGTCTGAAATACTCTCAGACTCCATTATCTGCTCCCTGCTGGGAAAATGTCCGCACAACATGAATGATATTCATTGAGAAATTGACAAAAGTAGGTCTGTGGCACACAATTCTTTTTAATTTTACCCAAAAACTCATTTTTATGTCATCTGACCACAAACCTCATGCCATGTTTTAGCTGGATCACTCTGAGTCTTTCTGGTCCACTTCAGACATGCTTTCATGTGTATTTTAGTAATACTTCTTTCTAGCCACCCTCCCATAGCCAGTCATATGCAGAGTTCTTGATATCCTTGACTGGTGCACCTTCACTCTAGTCTCAGACACTGTAATCTGTAGCTCCTTCAAAGCGTCTGTTAGCCTCTTTGCGGCTTCACTTACAAGGCTCCTTTTTGCTCTGCTGCTTTTTGAATGTTGAGGGACAGCTTTGTCTAAGCAGTGTCTGGGCAGCTTCCATTTCTCACAGTTGATCCAGCAATGCTCTCAGGAATGTAGCACTTGGATAGTCTTTTGTAGGCTTTTGTCTATAATTTGTTCAGAATGCTCTGGTCTTTATTTTTACAGCTGTCCTTCATATTCACAGTCTGATGCATGAATTAAGGAGGTATTTTATCAAGAACGGACTAACCTGTAGAGTCTGACCAATATATTGATTGGCCAATAATATCAGCCTCTATTCATGTCTGGTGAGTTTATCTAGAATGTCACAGATCATTTTTATTTCAGTCATGACTGCTGGGAAACATGGAGTCTCCTGGTAATATGACAAAATATTACACAGTTGCACCACTGCAGAACCCAAATAGAAGTGCTCTTTATATATCTGTATGTGTGCAATACAGGCTGAACTGGTGCATGTAAATACAAATTACAAATCACTTTTAAGTAGATTTAAAAATAATATGAATATATCTACAGTATCTCACAAAAGTAAGTTCACCCCTCACATTTCTGCAAATACTTTATTATATACTTTCATGGGAGAACACTATAGAAATGAAACTTGGATATAAATTAGAGAGGTCAGTGTACAGTTTATATAGCAGTATAGATTTACTGTCTTCGGAACATAACTCAACACACAGCAATCAATGTCCAAATAACAACCCCAAACACACCTCCAAGCTGATAACTGCCTTGCTGAGAAAGCCGAGGGTAAAGGTGATGGTGACCTAAACCTAATTGGGCATCTGTGAGGCATCCTCAAGCGGAAGGCAGAGGAGCACAAGGTGTCTAACATCCACTAGCTCATGGAAGAGGATTCCAGTAGCAGGTCTGGTGAATTCCATGCCAAAGACGGTTAAGACAGTGATAGATAATAATGGTAGTCACACAAAGTATTGACTTTATGGGCACAATTTGGATATGTTCATTGTGAGGTGCACTCACTTGTGTTTTCAGCTATTTGGACATTAATGGCTGAGTGTTGAGTTATGACAGTAAATCTATACTGCTATACAAGCTGTACACTGTCTACTCTTAAGTTACAGGGGTTAGACAATGAAACTGAAACACCTGGTTTTAGACCACAATAATTTATTAGTAGGTGTAGGGCCTCCTTTTGCGGCCAATACAGCGTCAATTCATCTTGGGAATGACATCTACAAGTCCTGCACAGTGGTCAGAGGGATTTTAAGCCATTCTTCTTGCAGGATAGTGGTCAGGTCACTACGTGATGCTGGTGGAGGAAACCGTTTCCTGACTCGCTCCTCCAAAACACCCCAAAGTGGCTCAATAATATTTAGACACAAAGACTTGCTGTCTTGGTCACAGATGTGCCAGCAAGACGTGCAGCAACAATTTGTCCTCTTTTGAACTCTGGTATGTCACCATAATGTTGTGTGCATTGTAATATACTATATAACTGTGCTCTTACCTGCTAACTGAACCTTCACACTCTGCTCTTACTGGTGCAATGTGACATTAATGAAGATTGGCCACCAGACTGGTCCAATTTAGCCATGAAACCTCCCACACTAACATGACAGGTGTTTCAGTTTCATTGTCTAACCCCTGTATTTCCAAGTTTCATTTCTATAGTGTTGTAAAAGATATAATGAAATATTTGCAAAAATATGAGGGGTCTACTCACTTTTGTGAGATATTCTCTATATAATATGTATCACAGAGTATATCATATACATATTTTATATGTAAATCACTTGGAAAAAATATACTCAATGTATTATTTAAACATCAGAGAGAACAAAATCAAAATATAATTTTATATTGCAGTGCTATAAAAGTAACAAACTAAGTATACCTACAGTTTCCCATCTTCTCTCATTTACAGTGTGATCACAGGTCATACTATGGAGTGATTTTTATGTCAAAAGTTTCACAATAACAAAAATAAATCTGCAAGCAAAAACCACAGAAACAAGACCATAAAGTATATCTTGTGAATGCAAAAAATAAAAAAATATATTAAATATGAATGTAATGTTTATTTCATTAAATGTTGCGTTTGCATTTTGACCATTTTTGGTTTCAATGTTTTTGGGGGTTTTTTCCACAATTTTTGGTTTCATTGTTTTTGTTTTTTTGCTTCTGGAATCTCTTTTTGCTTCTTTTTTTTTACTGTCATTCCAAAATCAGTGACCAATGGAAATTCAAGGCTAACGCTGCCTTCTAAGTCCCACCCACATGTGAAAAGTTTTCAAAACTCAGAAGCAAAAAAATGCGGAGCAGAAGCAAAAAGAGATTCCTGAAGCAAAATAACAAAAATATTGAAAGCAAAAATGGTCAAAATGCAAACATAACATTTAATGAAATAAACATTACATTCATATTTAATATATTTTTCTTTTTGGTTTTCACAAGATATACTTTATGGTCTTGTTTCTGTGGATTTTGCTTGCAGATTTATTTTTGTTATTGTGAAACTTTTGACACAAAAATCATTCCATATCATACAGCTTAGCACTTGTGGAAAGCTCTGCAAAGAAATCCACAAAGGTTGTGCCTGTGCGTTGTAAGATGCCACAGTAGACCTTTCTTATAGAAGCACATCGTTTATATTTACGTCATTTGGCAGAACCTCTTATCCAGAGCGACGTACACATGTCTATGACAAAGACCAGTATTTTACAGCTTAGCTCCACTGAATTAACTTCTCTGTTCATTGTGACTCAGAGTCTCTCTGTTATAAATCTCCTTAAATTAGTTCTTGTAAGGGATAACGGCTGCCTAGGTGCCCTGTTATGAAATTAATGGATAAGGAAGAGCCTAAGAACATGAAGCAGAGTGGATTCCCCCCACCAAGTGCATTAATGTTGTATAAAGGAAAACAACTAAAGCCATTATCCCGTTTGTATTTATGTATAAAAAGAAAACATGAGAAGTGTTTAAAAAGAATTCTGTAAATTAGTAAATGTGTTACTGGCTGTTGAAGTGGTTCCTCTGTCACACATATCATAGATAATATGAATTATACATTGTTGTATTGGATAACAAGAAAGGTTAGAATTTTCAGTATATCATGCATGTTTTGCATCCCAAACCCATGGTTCAGTCAAGGGACTTTATTAGTTAACAAATGAATAATTCATTAGTTTTTCTGACCTTTTCACAGCACACTGAGGGGTGGGGGTGATTTCTTGTACTGAAATTTCTTATGACAGTCCCAAATGGCTGTTTCTAGCTGCTTACTACAACACACAGTTTAGCTGAATATATACATCAAATAGCATTGTTTTCCACCATAGCGGTGCTAGAATGATGTTCCTAATGTCATTATTGTGAAGTATAGCTGAGTCCATACTCTCTGATATTAAACTGTATAGATTCAGCAGCATGAATACAGGTGGTCAGACACCAGCGTTTGTACACAGCAGCTTTACATGCAGGATGCTGGTGTACAAGCTGCAGAATATTGACTTTGCAGCAAATTCACTTTACTTCTTTATGGTTGTGTTTTCACTCTTTTTCTACTCTCGTTTAGATTAACAGATAAAATTTTAGTTATTGTGCATGATGAAGACTGAATGAAGCCAATAATGAAGTCCATCCAACTGGCAAGTAGTTTGTCAAACTTACTAAAAATAAAATTATTACATAATATCTATAACTGTAAATGGACGTAATTGCAAGCAGGTGGAGATTTTGTTAAACATAAACAATGTAAAAACTACTAAACAGAAATGAAACTGAACTAGCAGTGTTTTGATGAGAGGGTGACATTAACAATGGTGATAGTGACGAGACCAGACAACACAACACACGGGAAGGCGGGAATACATATACTCAAAGTAATCAGGGCAAGGACAGGTGCATGAGTGAACATGGCAACACATGAGACACAGGTGAATACAGTGACGAGAGGTGTGACTGGACACCAAAGGTAAACAAAAGCACAGGGACATTGTAAAACAAAACAAGACATGAGACAAGACTGAGTCCTGAACTGAAACATTAACATAGACTAGAACAGAGATTACAGCCTGTTAATAATAATAATAATACATAACTAATATTAATAACATTATATTATAGTGTTAAATAGTCATATTATTATAGTTATTTTTGTTATTATTATTATTATTATTATTATTATTATTATTATTATTATTATTATTATTATTATTATTTGCCCACCTTCTACTACTTTCTGGCCTTTAAACAACAAAAATCTGAACAGATGCTATGATTTTATGTTGTATTAATTGAAGGAAATGAAATGAATTCCTGGCTGTGTCACTGATGCTATGTACAGTCACAGTTTACACTGTCATTTTACTAAAATAAGTGTAATCTTTACCATTACACATTAGCTAGTGTAAAGAAATGAGTCATATTGCTGTAGTTTAGCCTGACCTAAACCAGACAAATTACAGACATCTGGCAATTTTCTGAGCTTTCTTCTTGTTGATTTGTACAAATTTCCTCTTTTCAATTTAATGTGGATATTTTGTGTTCTTAAAACCAATTTTCTAAAGCTTTGAACCAACATTGAACATGCAAATACTCTTGCATTTCCATGATGAAACCTTTGATGAAACATTCATGCCAAAGATCTTGGATCCATTCCTTTTGAATGACTTTGACTTTGTACTTAGATATGCAGTTCAAAGACATTTCTGTACCTATGCTTGCCAGCATATCATTAAATATGAACTGTTTCTACTTTGTCTCCACTGATCTTGGCCTTTAGATTCTTCCAGACCTTTCCACCCAACTGAGATTTTTTACATGCATCAGCTCAGTAGGCCGCCATATTCTTTCTTCATTGTCTTTGTGTAATATTTATAGTAAGACAGCCCAGTCGTAGCAACTAGTCATGTTATAATACATTCCTGGAAACATTGATGACACCAAACATTGTCCATATCAGTTTGATTCAACCAAGCAACAGAGTCTTCAGGGAGCTTTATTTCCATTTTCCATTTTCTAATAATTACACTAACAGCTGTTGGCTTCTCACCAAGCTGCTTGCCTATTGTCCTGTAGCCAATCCCAGCCTTGTGCAGGTCTACAATTTTGTCCCTGGTGTTGTTAGACAACTCTTTGGTCTTGGCCATGGTGGAGAAGTGGAGTGTGATTGATTGAGTGTGTGAACAGGTATCTTTTATACAGGTAACAAGTTCAAACAGGTGCAGTTAATACAGGTAATTAGTACAGAATAAGAGGGCTTCTTAAAGAAACACTAACTGGTCTGTGAAAGACAGAATTCTTACTGGTTGGTAGATAATCAAATACTCATCCAATAAAATGCAAATTAATTGTTTAAAAATCTTTTTTTTTTTTTAGATTCTGTCTCTCACAGTTAAAAATTACAGACCTCTCCATTCTTTGTAGGTGAGAAAACTTGCAAAATTGGCAGTGTATCAAATACTTATTTTCCCTGCTATATGTACAAGTAAAGTTAGGACTGTGTTCCTTCAGAGCAAGCATTACTGTACCTTCTTGACACTTCCTGGCTTAAGTAGCAAAGCTCAGTCAATATGTTCCAAAACAACTGCCAGTGGAAATTGACGGTCCTTTTGTTGATTGAATTTTGAACCTTGACAGCTTCTGGGATCACAACCCAGCTTGGCATCTTGGTTTGGCTCCAAACAAGAAATTATAATGGTGCCAATCGTTTTCTTCATTAAAAGTGTTGAGTGTTTTTCATTGTGTTCAATAAAGAATTGAGTTTGAAGGATGCTGTCCTGCAGCATTCACTGGGCATTAAATAGCTATTTCATCTTGGAAGAGGTGGGCACAGAAGTCTGTGGTGATCTAAATGAGTGATTTGTCAGTGTCAGTATAAAAAAACTACTATGTGATGGAGGTGAAAGATGTGATCACTCAAAGGAAACATCACTGAAACACACTTCTTGAGGTTAAAATGTTACTACATCCAAGACATTTTCAGAAGACGTGTTGATAAGCTTTGTATTGGGATAAATGACAGAGATATTAAGACTCACACTGCATGTTCTTCAGACACAGAACTAATTTCAGAGTGATGAGTCAGCCACACTGAGAGAAGCATTTCTGAAGTAAAATGCAGAACTCAGCTCACCTGAAAATACTTATGTCCTTATATGACAGTACAGTATAGTTACTGTAATGTTATTTATGTTCACTCAGAATAGATTTTCACTTTATTAAAACACCCTATTTTGACTTTCCTCTGTTTAAGCTCTTCATGAGATCTGCTTTAATATACAGTGGTGCTTGAACATTTGTGAATCTTTTAGAATGGTATATATTTTTTCATAAATATGACCTAAAACCTATAAAACAATAATAATAATCCTCTCATTTGTTTAACTGGGTTCCCTTTATCTACTTTTAGGACTTGTGTGAAAATCTGATGATGTTGTAGCTCATATTTATGCAGAAATATAGATCAGTCAGTTTTGAAGTATGCATAAAACACAGATGAAAAGACAGAAATGTAAAAAATAAGCCTTAAATATTACAAAAAGGTTTAAAATAAGTAACTGATGACATGCAGTGGTCAATAACCCTGGAGGTCTACCTTTCTACAGAGTTTATTTTCCCCTCTAAATGACCCCACTTGATACATCTAATGATTGCCTTCAGAAGATCTTGATTAGCTGAACGAGGTGTTGGTCAGTGACTGTTCTCCACATGCATTACATCCTCTTCACACTGTAAAAAATATCCGTGTTGTTTCAACTTAAAAAAGTTAGTGTCCATGCTGCCTTAAAATTTTAAGTTAGGTAAACTCAGGAAGCGTAGTTAGTAAACATATAAACATGAAATATTGAGTTATCACAACAAATTCTGTGCTTGGTAGTCATACCAACTACAATATTTAAGTTAGGTTAACGACAGGGCAAGTTCATTTTTTACAGTGCAGGAATTGGTGCATGACCAAACATAATGGAAACACATATTCAGTAATCAGCTTCAAAATCATAAAACATTTGAATAGGAAATCTACTACTGGCTGTAGCACATCTACATTGTGACAACTTCCCTTTACCCTATTCAGCACAGCTCAACATATGAGCATAATATCACTGTATTAATGATCATTTTTTGGCTGGTGGACCATTCTCAATACAGCAGTAACACTGACATGGGCGTGCCATGGTAGCATGTGTTGTGCTGGTACAAGCAATGGCACAGCAGCATTTCAGAGGTTTATACACACATCAGTGTAACTGCATTACCCAATATATCCAGCCAGGTCTGACTCTTTAGTTATATTAAAACTTCTTTTGGCTGCAATACCATAACAACACTTTGTCTTATCAACACAGTCTCCATAATAACTGCTGTGCAGGTTATCAAATAAACATCAGTTTATTTATGACTGCAGTGCAACAAAAATGGCCGCCCTACTGATTTGCATGAAAAAAAGAGCAGTGTGCTGTGATTGGCTGTGCAGATTGTTGTTGGCTAACAGAATACCTGTAGGTTTGCTTCACAATGAAACTAGTGATTTAAACTCTTATTTCTCAGGTGCATCTCTCCACTTTCACCAGACATTCCTGCTGTTATTTGGACACATGTACATTCCATTTCCATTTCGCTTTGCTTTTGAAACATTTTTATAGAATTCCCTGAGATGAACGATTTGACATATACTTTCTATGGCAAGTGAAGCAGCTCTCATCACCTGTCTGTTTTGGTGCTGCAAGGCCATATTTAAAAGTGTCATCCTGTCTTCCATCCCTGTCAAGTTTGACTCTGTATCTGCTCTAAGGGCAAATTACAGTGTGCCTTCAGGTCTGCAAAGAACGTTATTAGCAATAACCTCTGCTCCACTGAAAATGTGCCTTCACCTAAGGTAAACAAAGCCTCAGCAACAACACTTTTCCTAGTGCTGAAATCCCTGTTAATTCCCACTAAGCCATTAACCAATTATAGAACCACCAGGGTGCTTTTTCCTTCCCCTTTATTTTTAGATGTATTGATGTATTGAAAACATACGCTATATGTTAGAAATTACATGAACACTACTGTATATATTATATACTACTGTATATATTATATACTACTGTATATATTATATAAATACAACAGGAATTTATGGTCAGTCAGAGTACAGAATGTCTACTAAAATCAATGCCCAAAGGTGACCCACTGCCCCACCCCACACACACTTATAGATATATCTCTGTTCTATTTTTTAATAACATAAAATAAGACACATAAATACTTGAATAACCAAATATACAACATATATACAACATTGATATTATTATTGAAAAGTTTGGAATGTATTTGATTATTTTTACATTTGGTTGGAAATAAAAGTGCTATTTAAAAAGTGCTATTCTTGTGAACTGGTTTCAAAAATGAAAAAATGAAGTTACAAAGCTGAAACCATATTATAATACATTTGATAATAAAAACAAACTATAATATAATCATTTTGTAGAGTTCTTCATATTTCAAAAATAATATTGAGGGCCCCAAGTGGCTCAGCAGGCTAAGACACCGACACTATGACCAGAGGATTGCGATTTTGAATCCTGGTCATGCTGTTTGCCATCAACGGCCAGGCCCCAAGAGAGCAAAAATTGACCGTACTTTCTCTGGGCGGATAGATAGCACTCTCTCTACCTATCACTTTCACATTGCAGTGTCCGCTGGCTCAGGCATCTACTGATTGATCCATTCAAAGCTGGGAATCCTGCGCTTTCCTCCAAGTGTGTTGGCTCCACAGTGACGGTGTAACAGCGGTAGTTCAAAAGGAGTCGGTGGCTGTATCACATGCAATGGAGGAGGCTTGTGTTTGTCTTCACCCTGCTAGAGTCAGGGACATTGCAAAAGTGATGGGTAGAGCCTCCTAGTGGATGTGATGGGTTAATTGACTGCTACTACTACATTGGGAAGGGGATAAAAATTGGCAAAAATAAATAAATAAATAAATAAATAAGATATTGAAATCTCTTTTATTCCAAATTACTTGATCTATCAAATACCAGGTAACAATTTTATTTCTTTAAGCTTTCTTTTTAAATCCAAATAAGCTTTGACTGTGCATAAAATAATCAAAACAATACTGAAACACACTGAAATGATAAGTCTTAAGTCAAATTCTTCATTATTATTATTATTATTATTATTATTATTATTATTATTATTATTATTATTACTGTTTATTTAATACATTGCACACCTGTTTATTTAAACTGCTGATACAACCTCCAGCACATAATGCCATAATGCCATGAAAATGACTACATACAGTAAACTAAAAGAATTCTGGGGAATGAATTATGCTACTTTTTAACTTTTTTGTTGTATTAATTCAATTATTATTATTATTATTATTATTATTATTATTATTATTATTATTATTATTATTAAAATACCATTCTCTGATTTAGGCTGCCCCAAAACTGCCCAAATATATGAGCACAGCATCAGTAATGCCATGAAAGTTGGCTGCCACTATTAATGAGCAGAACTCATTAGGTGGGGATAAGGTTCATCCACATGAGAACAGGAGCTATAGCAAACTCAACACATTTCATCGTCAAATATAATTACCCATTACTGACGGCATGTCTCCCGCTCCGAGGGGGATAAAATAACTCCAGTGATCGTTTATTTTTCTTTTACACCTGCTCCAATTAAGATATGTGAAGATGATATATGCCACGTAGCACAGTGCTCCTGCAGAGCTCCACTGTGCTGACCATGCTAACAGTGAGAACTTGTCTCACTATGATAATCTTTGTGGAAACTGCTATGCTCAGTTACTGTCTGTAGGCATGTCCTCTAAACTGGTTGGGCTAGTTTGGTGGTCATGATGTTCTGTAAAATGTGAGCTTTTATTTTCAATGTAAAATGCAATAGATGCAAGTAAACACCTGCCTTACTCTAGAAACACCATATGTGTTATGTCAAAAGGTTTAAATATGCATTTATACGGCTACAATATGTTCTCAGTGCATCTAAAATACACTTACAGTTTACTGAGGATATAGTTCATCTTGCTAGGCACCAGTTTTAAAATGTACGGTGAACAAGTGAGCTGTGATGTACAGATTAGTTCTGTATAAGTTCTGTATAATTCTGTATGATGTGTCCTGATTCACACATATTTTAATTGATCGGACAGCATTGATTTTAAGTGGCTTTCAAATTTGATCTTTAATATTATTTTGCCTCATTACTCTATCCATCCTTTATCTTCTGCTTAATCCTGGTCTGGGTCGTGGTGAGTCCCCCATCCCTTCACCAGGTGTAGGGCAGGGCCTTCATTACTCCAAATACGTTTTATTACTTATTGTTCTTGGATCCAGATAGAAGCACAAAACATTTTGGAAAGCCACCATCAGACTTCTTGGTTAGTATGTTCACCTCTCAGCACTGAGGTCTCAGGTTTGAGTCCCAATCTGGGTAGTGCTTCCATGTTCTCCCCATGTCTGCTTGGGTTTCCTCTCGCAGTCCAAAAACATGGAGGTCAGGTTAATGAGTCACTCTAAATTGCCCTGGTATGATTGTGTTTGTCTGTGTGCCCAGCAATTGATTGGCACCCTGTCGTAGTTACAGTTAAATTGGTGTATTTCCCTGCCTGTTAACCAGTTGGGGAGTAGGGGGACTTGCTGTGACCCTGACCAGGACTAAGCAGTTCAGAAAATAGATGGATGGGTGGATGGATGGGTGTTACGCTTATATAGCACCTTTCACATATCCAAGGCCAATTCAGGGGGGAGAGAAAAAAAAGAACAAAAAGGCTTGGGACCAAAGAATCTTGGGGTCAATCCCAGGAACCAACAGGAAATTAAATCATCAACCCTCGAGAATAGCACCTAATTATCAAATGGTACCCAGCCATCGCTGCCTACTGATCTAGGTATATGTACGTGCTCAGTTCCCCCTTGTGTGTGTGTGTGTGTGTGTGTGTGTGTAGTCATCATATACCAGCGATGGGTTAAATGCAGAGACAGCCTTCCCCAGAGGGATAAAGTAGTTATTTTCATGTTATTAAAAGAATCAATGAATCAAACAGAATTTTGTACTTTCAATTAAAGGTAATTACAGGCAAATTGAAAACATTAGTTTTAGCATTGAAATCTAAAGCTGCTTCACCAATAAACCTCTCAGGCTCTTCTCAGGGTCTGTGATGTGTTGTTCATTTATGTAAATCACTTTCAGTAAAGGGGAGGGGTTATGCTACGTACGCTCACATAGATTCTGTTGTTTTTGTTTGAGGTCTGTTTTGTTATTTGAGAATCAAGACATTTTAAGTTTGTACTTAGTTTGTACTCTAGTTTTGTACATGCATGCATTTCCAAAGAGAGTGTGTCCAATATGAGCCTGATACCTGGATTTAGTTCCTCATGCCCAGAGTCTATAAAGAGATTTGAACATAAAATACTTTTGTAGCTGATTCCTCCAACAACTCTTTAGCCTCAGGACATCTTTCTGTTCTATCTCCTGCAAAGTTTCAGAAAGTTTTCTTTTTTACCAAAGAAAAAATCTCCACACATACAGTATTCACCGTGGAATGAACTGAGCTCAGGACATCTCAGATGTAATGTGACAGGGTTTGTTGTATGTATAAATAAGTGAGCAAACCAGTCAGTTGTATCAGAGTGTACAACCATCACCATGTGCGAAGGATGTGATGTGTGAGTGGTAGCATCTTAGACACTCATAACTTTGTAGGATGTTCTAGAGTCGCCGTAGTGAAGGTGCACTGAGAATGGAATTACATAACAGAGGTGCCCCATGAGCCATTGATGCCAGAGGCATGACTTTGGCAAGTGGTGCAGTTGTGTGTGTGTATTTGGTACTCACTAAAAGTTAGGGATATTTGGTCATTGAGGTTCTGGGGTACAGAGTTACAAGCCTCTATACGGCCACTCAGCTGATCATATAGGTTTTCTATAGGATTCAGGTCTAGAGAAAGTGCAGACCATTACATTTGAGGTACCCTAGGCTCCAGCAGCTGTTCCCTAATGATGTGATCTCGACCTTGAGCTGCAACATTGTCATCCATGAAGATGAAATGTTGCCTGTGTTGTTAATGCAGAGGCACAATTACTGGATAAACAATGTTATTCAAGTAGTTTGGGCTTGTCACTGTACCATTCACAAAGTGTAGGCAGTTCTGTATTACACACACTAACACCATCATCACCAAAGGCCCATCTGGTGACAACAGTGGCTGATGCATAGCATGTCTCCAGCACTGTTGGTGGCCATCAATTCTGCTCAGCGTGAATCTACTTTCATCAGTGAAGAGCACTGAGGTCCACTGGTCCCTCGTCCAGTGTAAATGCTCCCTGGCCCATGCAAGACGATGAGACTTGTGCCTGGTGGTGTGGTCAGGTACCCTTGCAGGTCATCTAGCACACAGACCATGCTGATGTAAATGGTTTGAAATGGTCTGATGTGACACTTGGGGGCTTCTCATCTCCCTTAAATATGTCTGGAATTGTGTGGCATCATCATCTGGTTCTGCAGGGCACTGCTCACAATGAAGTGGGGATCAGAATGTTCACTTCTATGCCTTTCTGCGACTCTTCCAGTCTCTCTGTATCTCTGTTACAACCTGTTGATGACACTCTGTGACACTCTAAGCTCAGTGGTCACTTCTGTCTGAGAACATCCTCTTTGAAGCCTCACAGTGGTGAGATACTGTTGATTTACTGTTAGGTGTCATCTTAGTGTCATGATGTCAAAATGTGAACAGAATGATGAGGAGGAGTTTAAATACTAATCCTAAGTGAATCCGTACATTAATTGGTGGATTCATGGATCAAAGGCCTGTTGTGAATTTTACTGATTTTGTTAAGCTCCTTGTTAGAGAACAGCAAGTTGTACAGAAAGTACTGAAACGCTGAATAGTTGGACGTGTACATTCAAAAGTCAAGAGAAGGTCACGTTAAGTTCACCTGTAAAGGTTAAAGCTTTAAAGGTTTTAGGTTCATCCTGAAATTTTACTCGAAAGCCAAATATCCCTGACTTTTTGTGAGTAGTGTATATGTATGCATTTTGACAGAGGACCATTTTCTGCAGAAAGGCCATTCTGAATAGAATCGTAATGAACACTTATAAGATGTGTAGACCCGTGGGAGCAGTGATGAGCTGTCTTATTGTACCTTTTTTTGCTGTTTGTTTTTAAATGTGTTGCTGTGTGCATGAATGTTATACTCACATTCCAGAGACCATTTGAACACGGACTCACTGAAAAGTAGCAATTTTGACTGTGATGATGTAGTTAAGTACTGTTCAAATGTTTAAACTTTCACACATTCAATTTACCTTTACCTTTACCCAACAAAAGCATGACAGTTCTGAAGGCATTATTGATGCTTGGCCATGTCTCAAAGTGAAGATGAGGTAGGACAGACCTGGCTAGCACTGGTATCTCCTTCCTTTAGTGGTCAGTCATGAACATTTGAGATGTTTTTACTAAACTGTACCGACACATCATGACTTAGTGATGTAAGCGACGTCTTACATTTTCATGATACATTATATTATATTCAATTCAGATTTCATTATATTTGCTGCTGCTTACCACACTTGTTTTGACCATTTTTCATATAGTTTTGTGCTAAACATAATGGATTGCTGAAGATCTCAAACTAAAGAATGCATTTCCTGCCTGTATTTGTAGGATCCTTTAAAACAGTACATCCTTCAGTTACATAATGGTCAACTGCATTCCAGGCTTTGACACAGCTTTTGAGTGTTGAGAAAGAACTGAAGCTTGTTTTCTTGTAAGAGAGAAGCCTGCTGAAAGCACTGCAGGTGATGATTGGACTACAGTGCCTCTTCACAGTAGCCCAGCTCCTCATCAGTGTACCTAGATGAAATAGATTCCTCTGCCTCATTTACAGCCTCCACACTTCAGCGAGATCTCAAGATTTGGTCTCATGTAGGCCGCTGGCAGAGGAGAATGAGCAGTGATGGGATCAAACCTGACTGATGTACACATTAGTATATTGACAGTGGAGGAAAGTGGGTTGTTTTTAAGCAGTCAAACACAAATAAAGTGCAGTTATCACATCATACTAGTGCACCTCCAAAAATAGCATGAGAATAGCATGAAAATGTGTTCATAATTGAACTCAAGAAGGGTAAACTGTCATATATTTTATATTCATTACATGTAAAATGACATTTCAAACCAAGTTTTGTTTGTTTTAATGTTGATAATGTTGGAATAGTCATTTGCAACTCAAAATGAAATAATTTGAGATTCTGGATTGGTGATTTTGGGTGGATGGTGGCTTGGTGGTTAGCATGCTCCCTTCTCAGCATTGAGGTCTTGCATCCCAGTCCCCATCTGGGTGGAGTTTCTATGTTCTCCTTGTGCATGGGTTTCCTCCTGGGTCTCCATTTTCCTCCCACAGTCCAAAACCATGAAAGTCAGGTACTTTAGATTGCCCATGTGCATGTGCCAGGCAATGGATTAGTGTCATATACTGCGTTTAGTGTAGTGTCCCTACCCTACTACTGGTAAAGGGATGGGGACACTCACTGTGACCCTGACCAGGACTAAACACAAGATAGTGGATGGATTGATACATGGATTTATTATTTTCATGAGCTATATGCCATTATGATTGATAGAAAAAAGCTTGAAATGCCACTTTACATGTAAAGAACATAAAATATGACAGTTTACCTTTCTTAGAATGAAATTATTAACACAAATGAAATTTTTCTGATGTTGCACTGAACTTTCACAGTTCTGAGTGATCGTGATCATCACAGCCTTGATATTACTTGTATGGTGTTTATATTTAGCTGTTGGTAAGAAAAGGTTCTGAAAATTGTTTAACAAATGTTTTAATATCACTATTCTCCAGATATTGTTACTTAGCAACTGGTGGTCAATGGGAATGATACAAGCATCGTGAATAAAACAAGCTGTTGTTGAAGAGCACAGGTGGAAAGTTTGATTGTGAACAGATTGTGGGTTCTAAACTTACTTATGTATAATTGTTGACTATTTATGAACTTCCACATTTACTCACCAAATTATACATCAAATGAGTACAAAAAAACCAACGTTAAGTCATCATCTGTTTCAAAGTAAGCCAGCAACCCACACCAAGATAGTTTCCTTTGAGATGCCTTGTCAAGCCTTTCTGCTATTGCTTGTCTTGTTCAACATGTCAGATCCATCATGAGTTGCTTGTAAATGATGAGACTTGACTTCATCAGTTTAACATTTTCTTTTAGATAAAATTCTTGTCCATGATGTTTTGGATGTTTTGGTTCTTGCTACGTTATGAACGTCTGCCAAGATGAGTCTGGAGGCATTTTGTTCTGGGCTGAAACATTTCTCTAAACTTCTAGCTAAGCTTCTAGTCTGCTTTTTGTGCCTTTTTACCACATCTCTCTATAAAACATTGTTCTAGAACTCTAGAAATAGTTCTGCCATAAAAACTCAGGAAAAATATTAACAAAGAGATTAATTATTAGAGACTTTGGCATAAGCCCCGCCCCCAGCCCAGGTCTGCAGCATTCAGTCTAGAGCAGATACTGCCAGATAGGTAGACAGCATGGGCGAAGCCACCCCCATGGGCAACAGGACCAGGACAGGAACAGGAACACATCACCGCCTGCAATCGATAGAGCAGAAACAAAATGCTTCCTTTTAAAGTTGAGTAGTAACTTGTGATTGGCCAGGAAGCTGAATGAATGAGTGATGTAGTACTGGCCTAGGAAAGCACTGATGTGTGATGTCAAGTTTTTATTGCAGAACTTTTGCTTCCGCTTTCATTTCTTTTGGAATTCCAGTGAGAACCGTCAGTTCTCAGCTTCTGTGCCTTGATTGCTGATTCTCTGTAGTCTTCTAAATTGTTGATCTCTTAATCAGTTTTTCTTTGCCCAGTTGCTTTAATCTTGCTTGGATGAACTGACCATCACCAACCAGACACTCTTTCAGTCTATTTCTTTTTTGAAATTGTTGATATTTATTATCATTGTTATCTGGACCAATATCTTAATTAGTCTCTATTTGTCTCATGCTATTTCCCCTAAAGAAAAATATCCCTGAGCAATAAAAGAGCAGCATACTCTGGACTGTTGTCTTACCTTCAAATGAGACTCTATGGCAACAGCCACTCCTCCACGTTTACAGCTCTTTTCTACATGCTCAAATGAGAGAATGTGGAGCACTTGAGCAATTAGAGTCTGTTTGTCCTTCCTTGCATTCATTTCATTTATGCTGCCGTTCATTCTCTTTCTTGAGGAACAATGGGTGTCTTTGTTCGCATGTCTCTTGCTCATGGAGGGTTTCTGATTTGCCGCTGTGTTATTTCTTTTTTGGATTTGACATGTGTCTTAAAATTCAACAAAGAGTTTGAGCTAGCGTGTTGGAAAATGTACACAAAACATGCAAGATCCAGCTCGCCAGATTTAGCATGCTCTCAAATCACTTCCTGAAGGCTTAGGAAGTGTGTGTGGTTAAATGCTAAAGAAGCTTCTGTGGCAGCTGACGTCCTCAATCAGCTAGTGATTTTGTGCTTGTTCACTGTGCTGTGTTCACCACTGACACTTCTCCCAGGAGAGCAGGCCTACATTCTCCCCAATTTTACTGCACACTGAATGGGGAGATGCCGTCTGTGGCTTCATACACAATGTCAGGTATTAAGAGAGAATATCTTGATCAAAGGAAGTCAAAACGGTACTGACTCCTGGTTGTAGTTTAATGTTAGCCTAACTATGACTGCTTAGAAATGAACATGTAAATAGCATTGTTCTGTTTATATGGTCTGACAATCTGTGTACAATTCCATCCAGTTTCTTCAAACTTACTTCATCTGTCTGTTATAAAAGTCATGTAAAAATAGTCCATGAGACCTTGTCTAAAGAGGTACAACATTACAGGCCATTGTTTAAAATAATATTGGTGATCTGGCCACCCAATATTTTTCTGTCATCCTACAAATCACATAAAAAATATTTTGATAAATATTCCACCAAAATGACAAAGCACAGTTGCCTTTAATGACTTTCTGATTCATAAAAAACACGATAAAACAGCTACATCTGCTATGCTGAAATAAAGTTGATGTAGGCAACATCTGAGCAATGCTATTAATCATTTCAGTGAGGGCATACAAGATCATTTGTCACAGCCATTACTAGATTAGCCTGGACTAGTTCTGCTGCAGTAAGATTATAACTTGAAATACAGCTGGTGCTGTTTTGATTATGAGTAAGTCCCTACCAAATTTACTGCTGTGAAAATCATGTCACAGACCATGAAATGAAATGACCTTTTCTCATGAAATAGACCAATTGGTATGGAAATTAATACCATGGAAATTTTTTTGTAAATATTTTATTCCTTAATTGCAGGTTCTGAAAATAACATGAAGATTTGACTCAAAAGCTGAATGAATGCACTGTTTTCTTTGCATAAGTGAGCTGATGCTACGTTGTAACTCAGCTTATAGAGAGGTATCTTTATGCACAGTTGACTCTGTCCTGGACTAATCATATTACAGTAGGTCATGGAGATTTTTGTATGTGTGTGTGTGTGTGTGTGTGTGTGTGTTTGTGTGTGTGTGTGTGTGTCTTTTTGGGGATTGCAGGGTTCAAGACTGCATTTACAAAATTTTATTAACAAATTGCCTGAAACTGCTTTTATGTTAACTAAAAGAAATCTATGAAATCTGTGATATTTCAGACACTATATACTTTAACATTTTTAGTGAACTTGGTAGGGCCTTAACATAGCATGAATGTTTTCTTTCAGTCAGTATAAGGCATTTTTCAAGAGTTTTACAAGCAGCATCATTTTCTTTTTTTAATATAAAAAACGGGTTTTTTTTACAGTTTAAAACTTGAACACTTTTCTTTTATTGCAGAAAATGGTAGCATTCAATTCACATCACTACATAAAGGCTTTTATCATTAAAAGTAGTTATTGAAACATCATCCATTTCCTTTTTACAGCAACTGTCAGAATTGGAAGAGCTCCTTTGACTCTGCTTTGTTAGTTGAACATGTATGGGTAAATTGCTCTTAGACAACATTTTGAACAATACACATCACAATGATTATGCTTATGTATTCTGTTCTCCAGTGTTCTGATGGCTCTTTGGGAATTTTGGAATACATAATGAATACTCCGAAACAAGCATGCTTATTTGGGCTTGTTCTTCTTATGCTTATTTTCAGGTTATATAACCTTCATTAAACATGATGAATGAATTTCATAAAACTTTTGTAGCATTTTATATATATAGTCATGGCCAAAAGTTTTTATAATGGCAATTTGCATATACTCCAGAATGTTATAAAGAGTGATCAGCTTAACAGCAATTAATTGCAAAGTCAATATTTGCCTAGAA
>BRDA01022813.1:5034-19195 GCA_036984385.1 Crenuchus spilurus
ACACACACTCTCTCTCTGTCTCTGTCTCTCTCTCTCTCTCTCTCTCTCTCACTCTCTCACACACACACACACACACCATCTCTCTCTCTCTCTCTGTCTCTGTCTCTCTCTCACACACACACACACACACACACACCATTTTTCTCTCTATGTCTCAACTCTCTCTTTCTTTCTCTCTCTCTCATACACACACACACCATCTCTATCTCTCTCTCTCTCTCTCGCTCTCTCTCTCACTCATACACACTCACACACACACACACACACACCATCTCTCTCTCTCTCTCTCTCTCTCTCTCTCTCACACACACACACACACACACACCATCTCTCTCTCACTCTCTCTCTCTCTCTCTCTCTCTCTCTCTGTGTGTTCTTGTTTTTTTTGTTTATATGAGGACTGAATGTCCTTTTAACACTAGAACCTCTGAGACGATTGGAATACAGGTGAAATCTATTGAATTTAGAAAAGTAGAAGAACACAAAACCTGTCTTTAGGGTTAGGTTTAGGGTTAGGTTTTATGTGTAGGTGAGGGTACTGAGATTAAGTTTAGGATTAGGTTTAGATGCAAGATTACTTAGCTACAGTCCTGCACAATCAATGTCAATGTATGTCCTCACAAATATAGCAGTACCAAGTGTGTGTGTGTCTGTGTGTGTGTGCGTGTGTGTGTGTGTGTGGTAATCACAGTCTGAGTTCTGATAGACTGTTCTAATGGACTGAGAGAAAGATCTAATGTCAGGGAAACCCCTTCTGACATGAGAGAAATGCTGAAACTGAATATTTGATGTAAAGTCATTTTTCCAACCACTGTGGCCTTAAATGTTTGAATCACATATCTTCACTGTCACACCAGATATCCTCCTGCACCTGTAAGATCAGCTGGAGTATTTATTTATTTGATTGCTTATTTGTTTGTTTGTTTAAACAATTTGGAAACACTGTCTCACATTCTGGGAGAAAAAGAAACGGTCCAAAATGACTGGATATCATTTGGGAGATGAGGTTCATTACAGCAGTAATGATGTCTACAGTATATGAGTTCTCTGAGCTCAGCTTTGCATTGGAAAAATGTATTTGTTCACATACACATATCTGTCTTTCCTCCATAATGAAATCAGTTATGTTTAATTTAATAGGGCTGACAAATGATGAAAGAACAAATAAAAAAACCTGTCTAATCTCTTCCTCTCTCTCTCTGTCTCTCTCTCTCTCTCTCTCTCTCTCTCTCTCTCTCTCTCTCTCTCTCTCTCTCTCTCTCTATGTAGGAGGATCGGATGTTCCTGTGTCTTTAGTTGTGTTGTTGGTCGGCAGACGGACTGGCTCCACTAGAGACTGGGCATCCACATGCAGCCAGACATTTTCTCATCTGCTTTACTTTCACTGCACTCAGCTGAGCATGCTTGTTGATACCAAACATTCTCTCTCTCTCTCTCTCTCTCTCACACACACACACACACACACACACAGACACAGAGTGAGAGAGAGAAAGAGATATGCTCATATATTTAATGCTCATACATATAGTCTCACGTACAGTAATACATATGTTCAGCTATACTGTGTACAAATTATAACATTTCCTGAACATTTTCTTACACAGATTCTATTTATTTACTGAATGTATACAGTGTTTAGAGTGCCACACTTTTGCATAGGCCACAGTTTAATCAGGGGTGCACAAACTTTTGTATAAGACTGTACATGTATATAGAAACACAACATCCATTCTATGCATAGCATGAGCAGTATACTCTGTAGGGGGCTGGATCTGTAATGTGCCCTGTGAGAGGTAAGCTTTCATGTTATTATAGCCATATGAGTGTGCCTTGGCATGTTAATGTACAGGAGAAAACGACTGCAAGCTGAGTGGTATTTCATACAGATACAGAGTATTAAATATTTAATACTACATCAATAATATCACTGACGCTATGGCACATGTTTCTCCTCCTCCTCCTTCTTCATGATCATCTTTACTTCTTTAGCTCTTCATCGTCTGCATCATCTTTAATTCATCATCATCATCATCATCATCATCATCATCATCATCATTTTTAGTTCTTCATCTTCATCATCATCTTCACTGGTTTTACTTCATCCTCAGTTCATCATCATCATCGGTTCTTTATCATCATCATCATCAGTTCTTCATCATCATAATCATCATTTTTAGTTCTTCATCTTCATCATCATCTTCACTGGTTTTACTTCATCATCAGTTCTTCATCATCATCATAATCATCATTTTTAGTTCTTCATCTTCATCATCATCTTCACTGCCTTTACTTTATCATCAGTTCATCATCATCAGTTCTTCATCATCATCATAATCATCATTTTTAGTTCTTCATCTTCATCATCATCTTCACTGGTTTTACTTCATCATCAGTTCATCATCATCATCGGTCCTTTATCATCATCATCATCATCAGTTCTTCATCATCATAATCATCATTTTTAGTTCTTCATCTTCATCATCATCTTCACTGGTTTTACTTCATCATCAGTTCTTCATCATCATCATAATCATCATTTTTAGTTCTTCATCTTCATCATCATCTTCACTGCCTTTACTTCATCATCAGTTCATCATCATCATCGGTTCTTTATCATCATCATCATCAGTTCATCATCATTTTTAGTTCTTCATCTTCATCATCATCTTCACTGCCTTTACTTCATCATCAGTTCATCATCATCATCAGTTCTTCATCATCATCGTAATCATCATGTCTAGTTCTTCGTCTTCTTCTTCATCATCATCTTCACCTTTTCTACATCCTCAGTTCATCATTATCATCATCATCAGTTCATCATCATCATCAGTTTTTCTTCTTCATCATCATCTTCATCACCTTTTCTACATCATCATCATCAGTTAATCATCATCATCAGTTCTTCATCATCATCATCGCCTTTACTTCATCATCTTTACTTCTTTAGTTCTTCATCTTCATCGTCTTCATCATCATCTTCATCACCTTTACTTTATCATTATCATCAGTTCTTCGTCATCATCAGTTCATCATCAGTTGTTCATCATCATCATCATATCACCTTTACTTCATCATCTTTACTTCTTTTTCTTCATCATCTGCATCATCCTAACTTCATCATCATCATCATCATCAATGTCATCGCCTTAACTTCATCATCTTTACTTCTTTTTCTTCATCATCATCATGATCATCTTTACTTCTTTAGTTCTTCATCGTCTGCATTATCTTAACGTCATCATCATCATCATTACTTCATCATCATAATAATTATCATTTGTAGTTCTTCGTCATCATTATCATCATCATCATCATCAGTTCATTATTGGTTCTTCATCATCATCATCATCATCAGTTCATCATCATCACCTTTACTTCATCATCTTTACTTTTTTCTTCTTCATCATCACCTTCATCATCACCTACAGTTCTTCATCATCATCATCATCTTTACTTTTTCTACTTCATCATCACCACCACATTTAGTTTATCTTCTTCTTCTTCTTCGTCATATCTTTAGTATTTGTCCCTCTAATATATTATTCTGTATATTACATTGTTGATGTCCAAAAAAAAAGAAACCCCAAATTGGACATGCACAGGAAAAGGCTCAAATGTTTGTAAGATTTATTTCCAAGTGGTTGTGGACATTTTCAGTCCTCTCACTGAAATGTTTTGATATGACAGTGACAATATCATGTATTGTATATTATATATTAACCCCATTTATTTCACAGAATGATGTTTACTGGAATTTTCCAAAGAGGTCATGAATGCTGGGCCATTGTTTTTTATACCAGTTGCAAAGTTCTGAGCTTCTTTGTCATTTTCAGTGCCTGCTGCCATCTAGTGGATCTTGAAGAGTGTGACAGTAATGACCTTCGCCAAGTCTGGGCAGGACAATCTCTGGCATCAGACTCTGGCTTCCAGCCACACAGCTAGTCAATATTTCCCTGAAAGAAACATGAGATGTGAGTGCTCACTGGAGCTAAGCAACCTCATATGTTTTCTTTTGCGTTTTCTGCTTCCATTCATGAGGACTTGGACAGAAGCCTAAATAGCTGAGTGATACACTGTTGATTTATAACCACGCAGAAAGTCTCTTGTTTAATCTGCTAAATTACACTAGCAGACGCTGTAAATGTTTCCACCAAAATCCCAACCAGCTTCTTAATCATGTTTAATGTATCAAGCTTCCTGTTTTCAGTGTTGGTGGTAGATCCCAAATCCTTGATGTATATTTGATGCTATAAATGATTGTGAAAAGACCAAATATGACAGAAAACTTGTTACTGAATTGTCTATTCTAAACGATGTCAAAACAATATATAAAATGAACAAAAATTTGGTTTTATGACAAAAGAATGAAGCAGGTTTTTGGTGATTCCAGCAGATTTGGAATCAGTAATATCATTTTGGGTTGATGCTTAGTAAAGTTCAAGATTCTGCAGCTAACTGAGCAACATATGAAACAACTGGATACTGAATACATGAGAAGACTCAGTACTGAATTTACTGTAGAAGTAATTTATTGAAGATTTGCACATTTATTGAGACTTTTTGTTTTGTTAAAGATCTGCAAATGAAACCAGTAGCCTGTTATGCTCAGTAATGGATGTATAATTACATGCATATTGGATCAATTAGACAAGTAACACAGTAGCTCATTTTCATACCTTCAGTGAAAAACCATTCATTAATGTACATACTGGTCATTTTAACCCAGGCCAAGCTGACTCAGGAGTAATAAGTGGTGCTTAAACTCAAGGCTAGGATGAGCAGATGTCTCTGTTTTCTAGGAACTGTCTCTGTTTTTGGTGGCCTGTTCATGGAAATGTCCCTGTTTTTAACTTTAAATACCCATCAGACTCTCCTAAGAAAGACCTGGCAGTAGTCTTCCTTGTTTTGGCTGAGAAAGGGGACTGGCTGCTACTATCTCCTAACAGCTTGTACCACTTGGAGCATCGGTGGCCTAAAAGGTTAAAGAACTGTGCTTGGACCAAAAGGTTGCTGGGTTGCTCTATTGAGCCAGCAGGACTCCTTGCTGTGGATGTTGTGGCTGCCCACTGCTCTGGGCACATGTGCTCTCACTGAGCCATAGTGTGTGTTCACTGTACAGATGGGATAAAGGTGGAGGTCAAATTCTTATGTGTGGAGCACTGTGGTGAAAGAGTTCTTCCTTCTCCGTAGATTTAGTGAACACTTTGGTAATTATGAAGGAAATTGCAACAGCAGCCAAACATCAAATTTCATACAAACCTACACAACCCAGGCAGACATAAAAACACACATACAATAAAACAGAGCATAAGATGACAATATTTACACATAAAAAAATGCATAATGACTTTCTAAAGTGCATAGTGAAAGTCTAAATAATTTTAAATAATTATATAATGTGGTTTAGTACAGGTCTGACAGCAGGGAATCAGTGCACATATGTGTATACAGTGGATTTTGTCATTAATCTGTTCTAAAGTGACAGATGATAACCAAAATAAACAATAACTGAAGCAGCATTTCCCACAAGATCCAATTAAACTGTTCCAGATGCACCAAAATATTAACAAAAATACATTTTAGGTAGAATTTAATAATTTTACATACAGAACACAAAGAAAAATAAGTACAAAAGACTAATGAAATTGACTTTTACGGGTTTATGGTCCATTTTAAAGAGTGCCGGTGTTTGTTTTGTACACCCATTCTTGAGGTTCTCGACTGTTGCTTGTTTTCGCACCCATTTTTAGGTGGTAGCGCTGTGAACCGTCACATTAATGTGACATGTTTTAGTTTGTTTTGAGTGTTATCAAGTAGAAACAAAGCCTGAATGAACAATGAACGCATGGGTGGATGTTTTTTTTTTCCCATAAAACTAGCAGCGTGTCAAGTGAACACATTAACGAAAACCGGGCAGATGAACGATAACTGGGGCAAAGTTTTCCTGAAAAGAGTCAAGCATAACTGAACTGTATAATAACCAAGGCATACAATAATTGAGGTTCCAATGTATATCAATATCCATACATACATACATACATACATACATAATTCCATCCACTTAGTCCTGATCAGCATCATGGTTAGTCCCCAACCCCCTCACCAGGCACAGAGCAGGGCATTACACTATCCTAAAAAGCCCAGGACAGGGCTATGCATCAAAATATCAGTGACATATGTCAAACCTGTTCAGTTTTAATGTTGTCTGAATAGAAATGTATTCAATCTCAGAATGATATTCTAATTATTTCAGATTTTCATACTAATCCAAAAGTAACCAAGTTTAAAAAAAGCCTTGAATTTTTGAATATTTTTTTTTTATAATTGTTTTGCTGGAAAGCAAATACCTTCCAAATTCATGTATTAATGCACTGTCTACCAGCTAAATATAGGCCTTTAGAGTTTACTGTAAATACAAAAGCATATGCAGACATTATGTACACATATTCATGTTATTTTATTCCTCTGTATCCACCATGTAGGACACGTCTTTATGCCAGGTGATGCTAACTAATGATAACAGTCATAAATCATATAATTTCGTGATGTATAATTTTCCTACAATCAATACCCTAACACTCAGAGCAGGAGGTGGAAGGTAAATAACACACCGTGTTTGCTCTTGTAGTTTTAAGCTCTGTTATTTCCCCTAACGAGTATTTTGAGTGCTCTCAGTGTGCGTACAGTGTTTAATTATAAATTATAGGCTGTTTGTGAAGCTGCTCAGAGCCCCTTCAGAGCCCCCGTGGTGGAGCCTCCACCCAAAAGCTCTCAAAGAGCCGTGCAGAAAGAGCCAACTCACCAAAAGACTTCTTATTAACACAAACTCACGCAGTCCATCCTGGGAACAGATTTTAATCAGTCTGAGTGATCATACACAGGCGACAATGAGAGAAAAAAATATGCATATATGTTAAAAAGTGCTTTTAAAAGTAAGTAAACAAGCAAAAGATTAAATAAATATTCAAGAAAATAAGCAAATAAACAAAAATGCTGCACTGTGCCCATTTCACCACAAAGGGGAGCAATTCAGTTTAACACAACAAATTATCCTAACATCCAGCAATACAGTTTTCCCAATGCGTTATCTTTACCAGATAACAAAGATAGCTTTTCGTGGCACGGCGACCATATATGGACACAAATCTACGAGATTTGACTCAGCACCGAGTAAACCCTGTCATTCTCTTTGCTGTATTTCCATCATACTCAGTAAACCCTGGAGTCTGAGTTGTGCACTAAATCTAGCATGCATCACCCCTCAGGACAATAGAACAGTCAGCTCAGCAGGCCTCGTCCCAGCCTGTGTACACATTAACGTGTGAATCAGCACCATGGAGTAAAGCAACAGACTGACACTGCTGCTAAACTCTATGAGGTGATACACCGGTGCACTCCATGACCCAAACATGGCCCTTTTTACTCCTCCAGGGCAAATACTACAGCAGTATATAAACAAAGTGAATCAGAGGGAACGTGTAACAGCATGCACAAGCTCTTCACTCCTACAAGCCTTATAGGGAGCAATAAAAATCTACTGGCAGGCCATTGAGCCATTGTTGGCCAGCAGTGAGTAAAAGTGTAAACATCAAAGTTATTCATTCATAGGGTCGTTTGTTAAAAGACGTGAGGTTTTTACTAAAGTTAAAGCCTTGTTTCATTAGACTAAATAATGACGTGAATCAGTTGGCTCTAAGCCTGCTTCTTACCTCATGTGCAACCCATAAATCATTCTTATGATTTCCTGCTAAGCTTTTTTTTTTTTTTTTACTTTTTTGACCGATTGGTTACCAAACATGTGGTAGCTCATCTCCAAAAATGATGAAAAAGTTCGTTTGTGTTCAGAAAAGAATTCAAAAAGGTCATATTTTATAGATGGATTCTAATAATCTGTGGATTTCTGATTGTCATGAACTATAAGACATACAGATCAACAGTAAAACATAAAAAAGGCTTGAAATGTCACTTTATGTGTAAATATAAAATATTTGAATTACGAATGTTTAATTTTTTTTTTTTTTTTTGCGCAACATGGGAACTTCATCAAGGTATGTCATTTTCTTGAATATTCTGAATATTCTGCACTGAATATTCAAGATTCACCAGTTTTTGCCAACGTGATTTTTCACACACACACACACACACACACACACACACACACACAGGGCCGGAAGCGGTTGGCAGTCCTTATCCACCAGCGCCTGGGAAGCAGTTAGGAGATTAGGTGCCTTGCTCATGGCACTTCAGTCAAGTCCTGTCTGGGGATCGAACCAGCGACCTTTTGGTCACAAGACCAGATCCTTACCACTAGGCCATGGCTGCCCCTGAATATAGTATATAGTTCAGTGTCTTGCAGATTTATAATCTTACATTGAATGTTTTTACTTTATTCATAAATCGAACCTCTCCAGTACCTTTGTTAGGGAATGTGATTATAGTAGATTCTGTTATAATTAATTAATTAATTAATTAATTAATTTAAGACTCCACCCACCCTACTCTGAAATTCAACTGAGTCATACAATATTTTATGGATGAGCATTGTGTGAATATCATCCAACGACAGTACCTGACCTCACTGATGCTCTTGTGACTGAATTCAATCAAATCCCCACAGCAAAACAATGTAACATCTAGTGTATTCTAATTATTCTTTGATTCATGCTATAGATTAGTTTCACTGGAGCTGTAAGAATGTAGAACATGTTAAACATTTAAAGAACCTTTACATATTGTCATTCTATACTGAATAATTTGAAGGGGTGGAGCTTGTTTAAACTTTCAAAAGCTTCTTCATACATCGCATTTATAAAACTGGCTCTTGAAAGAACCACCAACTGGATGATTCTTCACAGAATCTAATAGAATAGTCTATCTAATAAAAATAAATAAATAATAAATAAATAAATAATCTAGTAGAACCAATAGAATCATGCAAGGAATCATTTTTGGCACCATGTTATTTTTAAAGGAGCAATAAGTCATTTTTGCCCCTTCTTTCAGTTACAAAACAGCCACTATACTGACACCTAGTGGTCTGGATGTAATTCTGTACTACATCTATTTTAAACATGGCTCCCAACATGTGGGGGACCCACTCTATGGAGCATAAATTGTTCAGTTGTGGATGTCAAAACAGTTCGATTTTATTCTCATGTATATTGTAGAAGAAAATAAATAATACATAATAACTGTCACTCATGTTTTTTGCTACATAAAAATGACTTACTGCTCCTTTAAGACTGCTCTGCACGGTGTGTATTTGAAATCCCCAGGACAAGATTTTAAGACTCAGGTTTAAAGAGTGTTCCTGTGGTGTTTTGGGAGGATCAGAACAGCACATGCTGTGGCAGATTTTAATCTCAGGCAAGATTGATGTTTTTGCTCGAGAAAAACCATGACTTTATAATATAACTGCCAAGAGAGATTCAGCACAGGTTCACCACACCCTAGTCTTCCATAAAACGTGCCTTAATAACAGCCTACAAAGCTGCACATACCTCGGGTATGTTCATAAACATGCACACACATACACACACAGGTCTTGGCAGCACTGGATTTGTATCCCTCCACACCTGTCAGTCACAAGATGCTGGTAACGAATCATCACATCAGGGCAATTTTCCATAACAGACAGCTTTATGACTGTTCTGAACTCACTCTGTGGTAAAGGTAACTGAACATAAATTAGGACACTGGCTAAACTGCTGCCTCGGAGGAATTGTTTGGCAAAAAATTCTCATTTACACATTTTTCCTCTTATCCCAGATCAGCCAAGGCATGTTTGGAGTCCAAATTTTGCTTCTCTTCTTTAAAACTGGAGCTCAGACTAATATTACTAACAAGCAACACAGTTCAGTATTACAATGTATCCCAGCAGCTCAATTTTCAAATTTTCAAATTGCCCAATTTTTTTATAAAAATACTAAAACAAAACCTCTCTCAAATCACTTCCAGATGTTGGGTGCAGTATTTTAGGACCCAATATGAACCATAAAACAGGAACTTCACTGCTATGGGCAACTATTTCAGAAACCACAAGGGCTGGTGAATGACTGACCTTGGTTCAGATTCCTCCTTTATCATCATCATCATCATCATCATCATCATCATCATAACTCCTCAGGACTCCTCCTGGTTCTTTCACATGGCTTCCACACATTCAGCTATGTAAGAGATACAGAAATGACTGGGCTATTTAGATGGCTACTGAGTTCCAGTGCTTGCTAGCAATAAAAGCTTCATAGTTCCAATTTTATACAAAAAAAAAGCAAAATTTGGCCTCCAAACACGTCTTGGCTGATTGACTATGTCTGAGGTCAGTGGAACATTTCATGCTTAAAAGTAAACAACACGTGTTATTGGAGCGAAGAACCATTTTTATCTCTCAAAAGAGCCTCTCTATGCATATTTAAAGGATCTTTTTATGTAACAAGATGTATTTAAATATTATGCAAATAATGTGACACTACCCAAAGATTTTCCTCCGAATCAAATCCAAGCCAAGGAACCCTCATTTTAAAGAAATGTCTCCCTAACACTGAACTGAATGTTTTCAGAATGTTTTTTAAGAAGGAGGGATGTTGCTCTCCAAACTTGACACTCATTAAAAGAAAATGTATATAATGTCACATATAAAGCATTTTAAATAACTTTAATCAAGAGCATGCAAAATTATTATAACATTCTATTAATGTCACTTTCAGACTGTTTCATTAAAGAACCTTTGTATCAGTTTAGCTGGAAATGTTCTGTTAGCTAGGACTTTATTTTTAACCCTGAACCATCAAATCTTAGCCAGAACACTCGAGATCGGTTGCATTTTTTTGACCATCAAAAAACAATAAAAAGTGGGTGTTGCCTAGGATATTACTTCAACACGGCGGGCAGACGTGTATAAGTCGACACTAATGAAGTTTGAAAACAACAATAACAACAAAGAGAACATAACACTATAAGGAAAAATAGAGAGAGAGAGAGAGAGAGAGAGAGAAGGTGAAGAGAAAACAGTCACTAGCTAATATGCAAGGTAAATGGGAAAATACGGGAGGCAGTATTGCAAGGACTGGGAAAAAAAAAAAGGTTTGATTGACTGATAATAAATCCCTTATAAACAAAATACTAAGTCGTACACTTATAGTTGTTTTGCCATTTGCTTCAAAGATGTGACAGACATATTTTGGGCTACTTTAAGCTTCTGAAGGGCGGGTTTTACACTGACTTTGGGCTGGATATTTTTGTTGGACCTGGCAACCCTGCCTGACAGAGCAAAATTGTTTGTGCTTTCTCTAGGTGGGTAGATCCCCCCAGCACTACTATGTAATCGCTGGCTCAGGTGTCTGCCAGCCGATCCATCAGAGCTGGGGATCCTGCGCTTTCCTCCAAGTGTGTTGGCTGTCCATTGATGAATTATCAGCAGCAGCTAGAAAAGAGGCGGTGGCTGACTTCACATGCATCAGAGGAGGCCTATGCTAGTCTTCACCCTCCTGACTCAGGGACATTTCAAGTGCCTGGGAGAAAATTGGTTAAAAATAAAAATGAAATAAAGAAATTATGAAATGGTTTTTCCTCAATAACTTCCTATTTGTGTCACAGTCAGGTTGAATATTGGCCCTCCCTAGATACCAGGGTCAATGACATGTGGGCTATAAGCCCCAGAAGCCCCTTATCAGCGTAGCCCCAGCACTCTGTTTACACCCAGTGAGAAAAAAAAGATCATATGTTTCCTTTTATTCATCTTTCTGTGGGAGCCCAGCTGACCCACACACTCCATCTCCACATCCATCCATTCGTCCATCAGATCACCTTTTCCTCTCCCCATCCTTTTTTCCCCAGAGTCCTCTGAGTCCAGGCATGCACAATGGCCTTATCACTGGTCAACTTGTACATGGCCATTACCCATTCACACTGCCTTTTGTATGAAACAATTCTACACACACACACACAATCACGCACGCATGCATATGTGCACACACACATACACACACGCTTACCCTAAATCCCCTCACTTCTTCCCGGATCTGTCTGCTGGATCCCATCTGCCCCCCTGCCCCATCATGCTCCCATGCACACACACACACACACACATACACATATACACACACACCAAACCAGCTGTCCCGGAGCTGAAGCCCTAAGGGAATAAACAGGTGCTGAGCTTGTGCTGGCTTCTGCAGTCAGACGGCACATGGCCTCTGTCCAGTCTCACACACACACACACACACACACACACACACACACACACACACACACACACACACAAATAAAAAATAAGCAAAACAGCAACAATGAGTGGATGTTTTCATTTTTCCAAACTGAAACTGACCTGCGTCAGCATGTATCATTTTAATAAGAAAAAAGCTAAATTATACACGTATGCACACACACACACAAACAAACAATCTATATATTTTGGCCGCAAATGAATAAATGAGCAAATGAGCTTCCATTTGTTTGTAAGTATTAAGCTTACTGCAAAGTATGATTCACATCATAAAATACATTCAATTAAAAAATTTTAAAAAGTCTTAGAACAGAGAAATCAGCCTGAACTTGTTATAATATAAAGACAGTAATGTTTGGGTTCTACTGACAGTTAGCATGTGAGCAGTGCAAAGGAAAGAGGCAGGCAGGAGGAGATGTGAAAATATACACTGATGGTTCTCTAAAATAGCTGAAAGGAAGGGCCTGGGCCATGCTGAGCTGTAGGCCATTTTATTTTTAGCATCATTAGCATGCTGTTTTAAGAGAGGAACACACACTGCTGGAGAGGGGGAAGAGAGCAAAATGTTCACGACCAGGGCTGCTCATACAGTTCATTATTGCTACTGGCCAGCTTCATATTTTCTTTTAGAATGATTATGAGGGTGATGAGTTGTGATTTAAGGTTGAATAATTTATGATTTAAGGTGGAATTAGATGATTTAAGGTAGATTGAGTTATGATTTAAGGTGGAATGAATTATGATTTAAATTGGAATAAGTTAGGATTTAAAATGGAATGAGATATGATTTAAGGTGGAATGATTTGTAATTTAAGGTGGAATGATTTATGACTTAAGGTGGAATGATTTATGATTTAAGGTGAAATTATTTATGATTTAAGGTGGAATGATTTATGATTTAAGGTGGAATGACTTACGGTTTAAGGTGGAATGAGATATGATTTAAGGTAGATTGAGTTATGATTTAAGGTGGAATGATTTATTTTGTAAGCTGGAATGAGATTATCAAATATGCAGAGTTAGTAAATCAGAACACTGATGATTGAAGTCCACCAAGTTTCCAGTTTCATTCTTGAATTGTAAATAAACTCCTTCTGGAGTGAAATGGTGCAATCTAGTCAAATGTACTTACTCAGATTTCAGTACAGTGATTGGGATAGTAAGCAGGAGTCACACTTTTTTCAACACAAATGCATCCATTTTTACTGTCCAAAACAGCTACTCATGTAAAATTGTTATTCTGTTCCATTACTAGTTTGTCTTACAGTGTCCTGCATGTATCTCATATACCTTAATTTAAAAATTAAGGTACACACAAGGTATACACATACTGTATATGTAAATATAGTTTTGAGATAAGATTCTGGCTTACAGTATACCTCATATGCATCACCGCTATCATAAAACAGTGTTTCAGATGGCGTAAAACCGCGCAGATGGCGTAAAACCAAGCTTCACATTCATAAAGACATCTTCAAAGACAGCCTGCGTCATTACAATAAAATAATGTGCAAAGCTAGACAATCCTTCTTCTCCAGCATTATTAACAATAATATTAAAAACAGCAAAGTACTTTTCACCATAGTCGACAGACTAACAACCTCACCTGCATGTCTAGCCCCTGAGTTAGTTTCAACTGAGAGATGTAATGAGTTAGCAAATTTTTTTGATACTAAAATCCACAATATCAGACAAGCCATTAGGACATCTGTATCCCCCAATGAGTCTATGCTCTCTTCCAAACCAGGCAAAAGCATAATGGTCAACATGTCCCAGTTTAGTGCTATTAATGAAGAGGTTTTAATTGATACTGTGAGTCATCTCAAATCATCCACTTGCAGTCTTACCCACTAAGTTTTTAAAGAATGTCTTTTACTCAGTATCAGCAGACATACTTCAAATAGTAAATACCTCACTTATGTCAGGTGTATTTCCGAA
>BRDA01022818.1:0-13029 GCA_036984385.1 Crenuchus spilurus
CCCCCGCATCGTAAACATGACTGTGCCATAGAATTTATTGATAATCCTACATTACCCAGAGCCAAAGCTTATCCCCTCTCTCAGGCAGAAGAAAGTGCTATGAATCAATATATAGATGAAGCTTTAGATCAAGGGATAATTCAACCCTCCACTTCACCCACAGCATCTGGTTTCTTTTTTGTGAAGAAGAAGGACGGAGGACTCTGGCTGTGTATTGATTATCGAGCCATTAATAACATCTGTAAGAAATTTGTTTATCCCTTGCCTCTCATTCCTTCTTCCCTAGAAACCTTACGGAGAGCGGAGATTTTCACCAAGTTGGACCTAAGAAGCGCATATAACCTCATCAGGATCCGGGAGGGCGACGAATGGAAAACTGCCTTCATTACCACTAGGGGGCAGTATGAATACTTTGTCATGCCTTTCGGGCTCAGTATAAGTCCCTCCGTGTTCCAAGCATTTATCAATGACGTCTTCAGAGACATAATAGGTCGGTATCTCCTCGTTTATATGGACGATGTCCTCGTCTTCTCTAAGAATCTTTCTTAGCATATCAGCCATGTTCGTACTGTGTTAAAACGCCTCTTGGAGAACAAATTGTACGTAAAGGCAGAAAAGTGTGAGTTTCATCTCACTAAGGTCTCTTACTTAGGATACATTATCAGCGCCGAGGGCATAATCATGGACAATTCTAAAATCACAGTAATCACTGAATGGGCCCCGACCCACCACAGTCAAGGAAGTGCAAAAGTTCTTGGGGTTTGCTAACTTTTATAGAAAATTCATAAAGAATTACAGTACCATTACCACTCCCCTCTCCACTCTTCTCAAGGGAAAACCCAGAACTCTGAAATGGGACAATGCAGCCGAGCAGGCTTTCAGAAACCTGAAGGAAGCATTTACTTCCACACCTCTTCTACGCCAACCTGATCCTGACCTCCCCTTCTTTGTCGAAGTGGATGCCTCTAAGATCGGTACCGGAGCCGTTCTTTCTCAAAAACCTCCAGATTCTCGCTATCTACACCTGGACACGTTTCAATTGCACAAGCTCTCTCACACCGAACAAAACTACGGTATTGGAGATAGAGAGCTCTTAGCGATTAAGTTGGCTTTCGAGGAATGGAGACACTGGCTCGAAGGAGCCAACTTTCCAGTCACAGTGTACACGGATCATAAAGATCTAGAGTATGTCCGCACCGCCAAAAGGCTAAATCCACGTCAAGCCAGATGGTCCCTATTCTTTGCTCGATTCGATTTCAAAGTCACTTTTCGTCCAGGTTCGCAGAATGGTGTAGCGGATGCGTTATCTCGCATACACCCTGAAAGTCCCATGGAACCAGAAGAACCCAAACCCATTCTATCACCTCATGTCGTAGTCTCAGTGATCCAATGGGATATAGATGAGGAAATCAAAAGTGCCTTGAAAGATACTGTTGTGCCTGAACAATGTCCCTCTGACAACCTTTATGTTCCTCCCCAGTTCCATTCCAGAATACTCACCTGGAGCCATACATCGCTTACATCAGGTCACCCAGGTGAAAGAAGAACATTACAAATAATATCTCTGCGTTATTGGTGGGAGACACTAGCCAAGGACATTCATGAATATGTGTCATCTTGTACCATATGTGCAAAATGTAAAACACCTAAAACACTCCCTGCTGGGAAATTGGTCCCATTACCAGTTCCAGACAGGCCGTGGTCACACATTGCACTAGACTTCATCACTGACTTACCATCTTCTGAGGGCTATACTGTTATCATGACGGTCATTGACAGGTTTTCTAGAGCTGTCAAGTTCATACCCTTCCAAACCATTCCCACCACATTCCAGACGGCCAAGACTCTCTTTTATCATGTATTTAGGAACTTCGGAATACCAGAAAATATACTCTCTGACCGGGGCCCACAGTTCACGTCTCATGTCTGGTCTGCTTTTTTTGAACATTTAGGAGTTACAGTCAGCCTCACTTCTGGTTACCACCCACAAACTAATGGCCAATGCGAAAGAATGAATCAAGAACTAGCTACATTTCTAAGGATTTACTGTCATAACAACACCACTGACTGGTCCCAATATCTAGTCTGGGCTGAAATAGCCCAAAACTCCCTCAGGTCCTCTGCCACTGGTCTCACTCCCTTCCAGTGTATCTTAGGGTTTCAACCCCCTCTAGCACCCTGGACCGCCACGACCTCTGATATCCCTGCCATGGACAACTGGATGCTTCGTAGTGAGCAGGTATGGGAGGAGACACATCGAACAAGTACTCCAGAGGAACAAGCATTACGCCGACATCCACCGCGCCGACAGTCCAGCCTACAACGTGGGAGATTGTGTCTGGCTTTCTACAAAAAATTTAAAGGGAAGTACCAAACTTAACGAAAAATATATAGGTCCCTTCCCTATTTCTAAAAAGATTAACGATGTTACATACAAATTACAGCTTCCTGATCATTACCGTATATCTAATGCATTCCATGTCTCCTTGCTCAAGCCTGTCATCCCTGGACCGTTGGAGGATTCTCCTCCTGAGGACCACCCCGAGCAGCATTTCGACGGGACTGGCAACCGGATCTACCCCATCCGTTCTCTGCTAAAGTCCCGCCGCCGGGGAGGTCGGATCCAATATCTGGTCGACTGGGAGGGATACGGACCAGAGGAACAGTCGTGGGTCCCAGCGTCTGACATTCTAGATCCAGCCCTACTCGCGGACTTCCACCGCGCCCATCCTACTCAACCAGCCCCCCGACCCCGGGGACGCCCTCGAGTGTTTCGGCCATCTGCCGCTGGCTGTAGATCTTCGGGGAGGGGTGATGTCAGGAATCGCCGCCTCTCCACAAACTCCAACTCCCAGCATGCACCTCCGCTCTCTCAGACCACCTCCACCAATCACAACACAGTCCAGAGATCACAATCACCGGAATACTGAACAGCTGACATTCATCTCACCCTGCCTATATAAACCCTCACCTCCTGCACTTCCATGCGAAGTATTGCCATTCTGTGACATTACCGAGCGTTATACCTAGTATCTTGTCTTGCCTTGTTTATCTAGATCTTGACCCTGTGTTTTTGACCCTGCCTTCGCCTTCTGTTTTGGATACCTCTGCCTGTGTTATTTACCTCTGGTTTGACCCTGCTCTGCCTTGCGACTCCTCTGCTGTCTAGCCCTCTTGTGTATGTATGCCTTGTACCTGGTTGGTGTTACTTTTGTAATGATCTGCATCTTCAGTAAACATTACAGCTTTTTATATACATCAGTCTCGACTCCTTTCCTCACAAATGCTCGTTATTAAGGAAAGAAAAGACTGTTCTGTATGATGCTGGATCTGCTCAGTCACTTTTTTTTCTACCAGCACAATATGTAAGTAAGTTTTAAGCTCTATTGATATAATTAATCATATGGATGTGAGGATCAGGGGCGGTAATAGGGTGGGGCTATGGAGCAATAACTCCGGGTCTTTTCTCAATATTTCCATCCCAGAACCGATCCAGCTACATCCGCTCCCCTCCTCCTGTCTCTCTGAATGAGACTGCTTGTGTATCCCACACACACCGGAGGACAAACTCAACTCGCGCGCGAATGCCCCCCGATTTGTCTGCAATCAGGAGAACACTGAAATAAACAGGATGCCCACTCACACCTGAATGGTGTGCATGGCAGGGTTGTAAGGAGAAAGCCACTGTTCTCCAAAAGGAACCTTGCTGCTCATCTGCAGTTTGCTAAAGTTCACGTGGACAAGCCTGAAGACTATTTGGAAGAATGTTTTGTGGATGTATGAGACCAAAACAGAACTTTTTGGTTTAAATGAAAAGTGTTCTGTTGGGAGAAATGAAAACATTGCATTCCAGCATAAGAACCTTATCTCATCTGTGAAACATGGTGGTGGTAGTTTCATGATTTGTTCCTGTTTTGCTGCATCTGGGCCAGGACAGCTTGTCATCATTGATGAATCAATGAATTGTGAATTATATCAGAGAATTCTAAAGAAAATGTCAGGACATCTGTCCATGAACTGTCCAAGAGAAGTTGGGTCATACAGCAAGACAATGACCCTAAGCATAGAAGTTGTTCTACCAAAGAATGGTTAAAGAACAGTTATTGGAAATGTTTAGTTGCAGTTATTACTGCAAAGGGGGTCACACCAGATACTTAAAGCAAAGGTGTGAACTTTTGCCACTCACAAATGTGTAATATTGGATCATTTTCCTCAATAAATAAATTACCAAATATAATATTTTGTCTCATTTATTTAAACTTAGGTGTGAAAATTTAATGTTTTAGGTCATATTTATTCAAGAATTTAGAACATTCTAAAGGGTTCACAAACTTTCAAGCACCACTGTATGTTGAAAAAATTAAAAAAAAAGAATCAGACCACATAACTTCTATAATTCTGTCATTCAGATTTGTTTTTAATTCCCTTTTCATTACACTTACTTGCCTAAAAAGTTATGACAGAGAGTGTAGCAGTGTAGACAGATTGATTTATGTCAAAGTATTTTGTGATGCACACAAATTACACAAAGAAGACAAACACTCATGTGAAAAAAATGTGCAATCAGAGCATCATTAGATTTTAAAAAATGCATTGAAATAGTCACATCTTCATTTAAGGCTTAATTGACCAATTTATATAAGTACAGAGTGTCTCAAAAGTAATATAAAATGAAAATTGGTTGGCAGAAAATTATCCAATATTAGATATGGGGGAAGTGGGAAATGTCACCAACATTGTGGCCATCTTGAATTTCATCAGCAGTGTGCATCATGTCAACATAAAAACAGCGATGTTATGCGAATTGGCCATAAGGTGTGCCTAGAATGTAATGACTGCTGGGTCAAAACCAAACATTTTTAGACCTGAGGCTAATGAAAAAAGACCTGGGAATATAATTCTGTAGCCTGGGCCTAGTAATGACCCCTGTCATAAGGGCTACAGAAAGTGTTTGATATGCTGTGCAGCATATTCAAGTGTTAAGCTAACCTTTTCTCCCATTCCTGATTAACTTTCACCAAAACATCTGGATAAATGCTAGCACAAGCATCAACATGTCTGTCTTTAAGATGAACAACACTCTGTATTTTCAGAGAGTAAACAAGTGTCTTGACATGAGCCCACAGATAATATTGCATCACTAGATTGGACCCCTGTGACCAATCCACTTTTGGGGAAACTGAACATTAAGTTACATTGACATGAAGCACACCAATGTTTTTTTCGATGAAATTCTTCACAAGTTTGATGTGTCACACACCTACCTTACTATTTGTACAACTCAAGTTGAATTCAAGATGGCCACCCTGTTGTTGACATGGCTTAACAGATTTACTGCTTTCCTCACAGCTTGTTAAATAGGACCACTGTGTGCAAAACTATTTTATATTCCATATTTGAGGTACCCTGTATAATTATAAAGGAAATTAAAAATGATGAATTACTTAATTACTAATTATTTTAATAGTGGAAATGTACTACAGTGGAACTTCAGTTATCATACAAGTCAGTTATTGTTGACTTTATCCAGGGAAATTTTGTTCCAGTCAATGTTCATCTGCCCAGTTTTCCTTGGCATACCAACATCACTCACTGCTAATTTCATGAAAAAAGCATCCATCCAAGTGGACATCACTCACCCATTCGTTTGTCATTCATTCTGCCAAAAAAAGGCTCAAGACGTACTCAAATAATAATGCTCAAAACAAACTAAAACACGTCACACTAAAGAGAAAATTAGTGTGAATACAAATAGCAAGCATGAATCTCAAGAACGGGTGTACAACACAAAGCCTGCCGGCTCTGCACCACACCGGCATGCTTTAAAACAGAGCGTAAACTTGTAAGAGTGATGATAAATGTTAATTTATGAGTCTTTTGTACTTATTTCTCATTGTGTTCTGCATGCAAAACTGTAGTTATTCTATGTAAAATGTATTTTTGTTAATGTTTGGAGTGTATGGAACAGATTAATTGGATTTACATTATTTCTTATGGGAAATATTTCTTCTGTTATCATTCATTTCAGTTGTCATCAGACACTTTAGAACTGATTAATGATGACAACTGAGGTTCTACTGTATATGGGTATCAGGTAATTTATATGATTTTGTGGCTAAGAATGTAGACACACTATGTTGCAGTCTGAAAGGGCAATGTATAGTCTACTTGACAAGTGTTGCTCAACAAAAAAATGATGTAAAAGACTAATTTTATGGAGAATCACAGACCTTGTCAAGCACATCAAAAATGTTGAAAAGGGGCAGACATTACCGTACACAATGATTGACTTGAAACTCTATATTCTGTGTTCTGCAGTGTGCAGTTGTGCTTAGCACACGTTGTATAAAGGAGAGGCTGAGTTGCTCAGAAAATATCCACATTTAAATGACTGTTCCTTGGAGGGTCAAAGGCATCAGCAGAAATGTATCAATTTGTGAGAGGAAACGGCCAGCTCTATTGATTTGGAACAGAATTGGAAGGTAATACAATACAATTTAATGTTAAGTCAGCTAAAGTTATTCTAAAAGTTTTAGAATTTCAACTTGGCTAATTTCATTTAAAGAGTGGTCAGTTATGTAGACAGCCACACACTGTGCCCAAAGCAGATAATGTTCCAACATTTTGTCGCTGGTGGAGGTGTATGAAAGCCTACAGTCATATGATCAGTGCAATTTATTTTGGCAATGTGAATAGGCCTTAAAATAGTCTGCATGGCTCTTAAAACAGGGGCTTGGCATAATGCTTCTGTAACATTCGTGGCACGCAGGAAGAGAGGATGCAGAGGTGGGTCCAAACAAACACACTTAACTGTACTTAGTGAGACAAAATTGAGGCTCTTGAACAAAACAAAGACTAACATGGTGACGATCTTGCAATCACAAGATACATAAATAAACGTCTACACAAACACCTATATACATAATGACTGACAAAGGGTCAGAGACACAGGGGAGTTTAAATAACAAACATAATCACATTGGCGTGAACAAACAGGACAGTGTGATAACATAAGACAGGTGCTGATTGTGACGGCGTGATGAGGGCGGGAACACAAAGACATGACGCAACTGACAACACATGCATGTGTAAAATGTAAACAAACAGGGCATGTTGACCAGACAGCACTTGGGTAGATATAAACATGCTCAGATAATGTGACAGAGACATAGCCTAGACATGGGACGCGGCCAGGGGTGAGGCCTAGGTGGAAGTGCAACAGCTTCTTTTGGTTCCCTAAAATAATTTTCTATCTAGTTTTTAGATGTTAAATGAAAATTCTGCCAGGAAGATTCAGCATATATGAGCTCGATATGATAACATTTATTGATCAGTGACAAGAATTTCCATGCTTCCCCAGGATGGCCACTGTATAAACTATTTGGACAAAAGTATTGGGACACTCATTGTTTTTTTGAAATCAAGGGTATTGAAAAAGTTCATTCTGCTTTTGTTGGCACAACTTTCTCTAGTGAACACTTTCTACTAGATTTTGGAGCATTACTGTGAGAACTCACATTGCATTCAGCTACAACAGGTCCAGGACATTGGATCATTGCCACCCTCCAAATCCCCAACTCTTCCCAAAAGTACTGGATGGAGCACCATCATTCCAGAGAACTCAGCTCCACTGCTCTGTGCTGGGGGCTTTATAACCCTCTAGCCCAGCCTGGCAAAGGGCATGGTGCTATTCTATTGAACTTAAAGTATCTGAATGCGTTCATTAGAAAGGGTGTCTACAAATATTTGGACATATAATGTATCAAATATTGACATCTTAATGTGCCTAAAAACACTCACTTACTTAAAAATAATTTAACCTGCCTGCATTTTATTTAACACAATGTACATTCTACATCCAGTGAACTCAAATATCAATTCAAGCAGCTTACTTCCTCTTTGAAACTAAAATTACAAATGATTTATATACTGCACAGCATTGCCCAAAGTACCCTTTGAAACACAAGAGCGATCCCAAGTTCAAATTCATTCTTGAAGATGCAATATCTGTGCAAAACCTCCGCTCTACATGTCTCACCTGAGCACTTGTGTGTGAAAAGACAGAAGAAATGTCAATGAGTCGAGAAGACCTTTGAGGGAGAGAGGTTTTCAGACTTTAGAGGTTCGGGGAATAGAGGCAGGAGGAGATGTTGCTTATATTCTCCTTCAGGATAGACTCCAGGACCTGATGGATGTTTATATTGGGCTTGAATCATTTCACCTTCTCCCACAGAGCTAAATGATTTATTTTCTGGGGTCTGTGAGGATCCTTAGTCAGAGGAAATCAATGAAGCTGAACAATCATCTCTGGATTAGAGCCCATGCTTAGAGGGAATATGTGGGAGATTCACTTGCTTCTATGCACATATATGCATATAGCCATTACCATTTCAATAGATTGCTTATTAGTCCTTGTGCATGCAATTTAAACATGCATTTACAAACTGTGTGTATATCTGTGTGTATTATGAGGAAGTGAGCCATAGCCCAATGGCCATATGTCTGTCCATGCAAGAATATGATGTTGCAAGGTATGTCATGATATGCTCTGAGCATGTAAGTGTGTATTTGAGGTTTACACTGAAGGGCTAAGATATAGAATAAGAAATAGATCAGGTTTCAGCAGTATTTTAATATTTGTTTTCATGCTTTCCAGTCTCATTATTATAAACATAAATATATTCATGATGAATTCTGTTCATTGGCTTCATTTAAGCTCAATATAATTGAACCTTATGTAAAGCTATTAGACATGGCCGTGGTACTTTGGCTGATAAAAGCATTTTTAAACACACACACACACACAGACACACACACACACACACACACATAATTTAGCAAATCAGTAAGTTCAATAATCCTTCAAATAATTTTTACTTTCCAGAAATATATTTTATTGTATTTATATTTATATGCTCAGTTCAGTTCACCTTCATTATTTGTGTAGTGATAATAACCATTGTTTACCATCATACATTTATAATATTATCTAATAAATAAATACATAAATACTACTACTACTACTACTACTACTACTACTACTACTACAAATAATAATAATAATAATACACTGAAAAAACTGGGAAAATGGTAGTTCTTCAATGATATATCACTCTGTGTGTAATGAATGAATATAATATACAAGATTCACTTTTTGAATGGAATTACTGAAAACAATAAACTTTTTCATGATATTCTAATCTAATGACCAGCACCTGGATTTTATGTTTTCTATTCTGTCTGAAGTACTTCTGTTTTAATCTGTTTACAAAGAAGAACAAACTTGGACTCTGATGTAATTAAAAGTTAATTTAAAGTTAATTATATTGATAAAGCCTAGAGGTTTATGATTGAAGGCATGTCATGTTCCTTGTTTGCATATGAAGGCTATATGCAAATAAAAGGTGAACACCGATTTAATTTGAGTTAGTTTTTATTTCTAAAGTATTATATAGTTATTGGAGGTGTTTTCAAAGACTTCAATTCAATTTTTAGACTAGTAGGCACAGAATTCCATTGTAGGGATTCTAGGCAGTTTTTCTGAGGTCTTAAAATGATTTATATTGATATCGAAATGATATCGTATCAACCAAAATTAAGGAATATATTGCGATATAAATTTTGACAATATGGTCCAGCACTACTACCAAATATTGAGTGCATGTACTGTACATAATATTCACTAGAACAACATTTATGTATTAAAATATTTTTTTGAATTGGTCTTATATAATATTCTAATGTTTTAAGACTCAGACTTTTGGGTTTTCATTGGCTGTAGACCATAATCATCAACATTAAAAAATAAACACTTGAAATAGACACTCTGTGTGTATTGAATCTATATAATACACAAGTTTCACTTTTTGAATTGAGTTACTGAAATAAATAAAAGTTTTGCTGGTATTCTGATTTTTTTTTTTTAATGCACATGTACTACTAATCTTAAACCAGTTTAGATGTTGGAAGGGAACTTTATTTAGTTCAAATTCTTCCTTGGTTGTGAGATACATGGACTAAAAAAGTTAATTTCCAATTACTTCAACTGTTCTGTTCCAGAGAAGTTAGAGATAAATATAGCTTCAGCTTTGTTTTGTTCCTAGCAAAACATAATTTTTTTATTTTCAATCCTTAAACCAATTTACCACAGTAAAGCATTGCTGCCTTAATTACTTGTAAGGAATTAACTAATTATATCTGTGTCAGACAAACAAGCTTTTCATGAGCGCAGTCTAAATGTGTCTAAAAGGCTGTATACAAGGTTCAAAGCATGGCATTCTCATTGAGGATAACAACACAAGCTCTGAGGCTTATTCTATATATACTGCATGTAAGAGAGACTACCAGTGCTCTATAGAGCTGAAGAGAAAATGTCTGAATGCTGCAGGGAGCAGTGCAAAATGTGAAGGTTTATTCTAAGTGCCAGAAAAATGTAGGACTACACACAGAGAAAAATAACAAAAAATCAACTCTGCTGCAAAAACTTACAGAAAGTAAATGATTATCAATAAAGAGCAAACACACACACACACACACACACACACACACACATTTATTTCTGTGAATTGTGGAGACATTACATAGACTTACTCTAACATTAACCTTAATACCTTAATTTATGTTACAGGGACCAGCTTTGTAGTCCCTGCAAAGACGTAACTTTGGGTCCAGCATTGGGGGGGGGTGTTGAGCTGTCTGACTATATATTTATTTATTAAATCATTTACTTTTCTAAAAGGATTCAGGAGATTTTGGGTTAACCGTATTAGAAATACATTGTAATGCTTTTACTATGTATTTATTTAACTTTCTTTGTATTTACTCTGCACCTTTAACCATTAATACATTTTTCACATTTCTTCCAACAGTAACAAATATTTTACACTTTTAGAATCTATTATATGACACACCTAAATTTCTCAATTTTCCAAGTGTATGTATTTACCCGGTGCACTATAATTTGGCTAGGAGAAATTACGACACAATTCCACAAATATAGCCATTGGTAATTAACGAAGAGCAGACTAAAACCCTTCATGTCATTTTCAGCAATTATGCTTAAATATTCATATATGACACTAAATTTTGAGATCAGGTCAAAATTACCTAAAGACAACAAGAGAGTTGCAGCTGTGTACTTAATTTATATAAAATAAGAGGACTTCGAGACAGTGGTAGCTTCAAATCATTCATTTTGTGAGTGAAGCCATTATCTATGAAAGTCAAAAAGACAAATGATGAATGAATTGCATCACTGAATTAACACAAACTATAAACATAAATATTATGCACTGTTCCTAACACTCAGTACATTAAAGAATATATAGGCAAACTGAAGTGTACAATACACTGTTTTACTACCAATTTTGCAGCCCCTCATTCGACATTTAAAGAAACTGTTTTAATTTGGCTGCCAAATATAATAAATACAATATTTTACAGCAGTCTGTTCTCCACTGAGCATGTGAGTTTAATTAAACATTAAACTCTTTACTATTAAACACGTTCTGTAGAGAAAAATGTTTTAACTTGATGTGTTAATGAGTCTCATCCTGGACATTTATGGGACTCTCATCTTCAGTACTGTTATCAGTACTAATATTAGTTATTAATAACTAAATACATAAAATGTTATGTGTGTATTCACTAAGTAAAACTATATACTTGCTTAATGGGTTTAGTTCATTACATATTACAGGTATTGTACTGTACTGTGGCAAATAAAAAATAAACAATAAACCACTTTTATCTTCGTTTTCTTTTGACTCATTGTCAGCTTAGGAGGAGCAGGGAGTAGCAGGTCTAACAGAGCTAAAATACCTGAACGGGTATTCATAGTGTGTCTGATACACAGCGGCATAGTTATTAAATCATCAGCTAACAATACATATACATTTATCTCATTTTGATTTTTCAGCTTTTTACAAGGCGGTGTTGTTGACCAACAATGAAAAATTGTTTTTTGTCCACTTTTTGGTGCTCTTTTCATTTTTTCTTACGACACCCACTGTTATGAATAACATAAACATAAACTTGTATTCCTTTTCTTTGTTTTTATTGTTGTTGTTGGTTTGTTGTTGTTGTTATTTATTACCCTCTGCCTAAACACAGTGTAGTGACAGCTGGTTAAACTGTAAACCAAAACGAAATTACAATATTTAGGATCATAATACAAAATAAACACAAACTTAGAACTTCCCACTATAAACATTTTGAATAAGTCACATTTAAGGAAGTGCTAAATCAATCACAAATTCTGAGCATCAAATTCAGCATTTAAACAAATAATAATCTTCAAATTAAAATGTTCACTGATAAACCATAATAAACTTAGCTTATAACTTAAGTTTATCCTCCAAACAAATGCGAAATATATCAGGTTACATGTTATGAGGATATTACAGATCTAAACACAAACTCATTAAACTTAATGTGCATTCTACTGACATTCTGATAGAATACTGTGATGCATCTCATGTGAAACCCATGCAGAAAAACATTTCAAATTAATACAAAATTACAATAGTGTACTTCTTCAAAACAACACAAAGTCCGTTTACACTATCAAAACAGATGCTTAACATTTATCAGAACCACTCATCACGTTGGGCAATGTTATTTAGATATTTAAGTGACAGGTTTAATCTTAAACAAGTCTGTAACCTCCTTAGGCCCTCGTGGCTCCACAGCTATCTTCGCGTTTTTTCCTTGCAGTAAGAAAACACGATACATAAACAAAGAAGCAGAGCCCTCTAGTGGAAGGGAGTGATACCAACACCCACTGCCCCAGCAGCTGCTTCCACAAGCAAGCAAATGGTGAGCGCTGCTGAGCGGGTTGGGTGATACCAAGTTTTTGTGGGGAAAGGGGGGTTACATTACCAAATGATTAAACATGCTAATATTTTCCGCAAAATTGATAATGATTAAAGAAAATTAACAAGTTTTTCATGAAACATGTTTTTGTAAATTGAAATTATGTGACTTTATTGGGGGGGGGGTTATAGTGACTGGGTCAGATTATTGGGGGGG
>BRDA01022823.1:0-33646 GCA_036984385.1 Crenuchus spilurus
AGAGAGACAGAGAGAGAGAGAGAGAGAGAGACAGAGAGAGACAGAGACAGAGAGAGACAGAGAGAGACTAAGAGAGATAGAGATAGATAGAGATAGATAGAGAGAGAGAGAGAGAGAGAGAGAGAGAGAGAGAGAGAGAGAGAGAGAGAGAGAGAGAGAGAGAGAGAGAGAGAGAGAGAGAGAGAGAGAGAAATCTACCACAGTATTCAAGACTTAAATAGGTTGAATTTTAAAGCATAAACTCACTTATTATGAACAACATACTTCTGCAGTCAACACTGCTGAAGCCTTTCATTATTTGTGCAAGTCTTGGTGGGGTTTTTAACCACACCGTTTTGTTGTTTTGAGAACAGCTAGTGAAGCCTTTAGACGTAAACATTTTCTTTTTCTGAGATGAGCATCACACTCGTCCCACTTGCAGTTGTTATTTAAAGACACTGAAATCATGCTTCTCCTCTCGCTCAGCCCCCGAGAGATACAAACATAGTTGTTTCTCCAATTTACAGTTTGGAGAATAGATTAATTTTTAATTAGTGCACTCAAAGGGAAATTCAGTTCTGCGACTCAAACAGGCCCCAAAGTCCCTCAACTGTTGCTTTTGTTTGGCAGACGGGTGTACTGGAGTTGATTTACTTGTTGACACTTGTCAACAACAGCTCACAGAATTTATGAGTCTACAATGAATTGATGAGATAGAGAGTCATACGTCTTCAATGTGTATGATATTGATGCACAATACAGCCCACACAGCGATGATTCACTGCAAACAAGCGCAGTCAATCAACACTGCATTAGGGATTGAAATCACACACAGACTGACCTGTTTGGGTTTTTTTTTTTTGACAAGTTTCAATTCAATCTAGTGAACTAGACAGGAAAACAGGATGTTCTTGCTATATGTAGCCTTGAAACATTCATCATTTAAGTTAATGCTACAGTGAATATTCATTTCAGTATCATTAACTTTGAGAATCTTCAAATATTCAAGAGCTGCTCTCTCTGATTCAAGTGCATTATTCAGTACGTAGATAAGAAATCTGTAAAAAAAACCTAAACTTTAAAAAACCTGAAAGGTTTTTCGAGATGCAAGGTTCCCCCAATTTCTGTTGGTATATTCTGATTCCCAATATACATCTGTGTGTGTAGCTAATAGGCTCATTTAGTTCAATAAATATCATTTAGATTCATATAAAAGTTAGGTAATCATATTTTAGAATATCATTTAGATCCAAATATATAACTTTGTGTGTCTTTGTCATAATAACTAATCTCGCCAGTTTAATCTGGTCAGATCCTGCGCTCTCTCTTTGTCTTCCCCAATGTTGCCTTGCACACACATTACCTATCTTACATCACATCTCTTACATTACAACTGATCCCCAAGAATTCATAAACACAGCTCAAAAACAGACACACATTTAGACACATATCAGAAAATACTCACTTTGCTAATAGCCCAAATCATGAAGTGCACTCAAACATATTAATTCTGATATACACACAGACACTATGGCTATGGTCACATTAACAGGCTGAAGTCACTCAAATCTGATATTTTGCCTTAATGTGGGCGGCACGGTGGCTTAGCGGTTGGCACATTCGCCTCTCAGCGCTGAGGTCTTTGATTTGAGTCCCCATCTGAGCGGAGTTTCCATGTTCTCCCCGTGTCTGTGTGGGTTTCCTCCAGGTCGCAGTTTCCTCCCACAGTCCAAAAACATGGAGGTCAGGGATACTCTAACATTACTCTGGTGTGTATGAATGAATATGTATGAATATGTATGTATGTCCAGATATGGTTGGCACTCTGTGCTGGGTGATCCCCCTAGTGCTCGATACAGTCCTCCAGGTGGACGGTCGCTTCCGGTTGAGAGTACGCTGTGCGCGACTGGCTGCCGCTTCTCGCTGGAAGAAATATGAGTGTGTCAATTGTAAAGCGTCCTTAGGTGTCTAGAAAGGCCCTATATAAGTGTAATGTGTATGTATGTAATGTGGCTCAGATATGAACTTTTCAGGGCTGTGTGGATGTCAAATCCCATCTTTTCTAATCAGATTTGAGTCACTTTCATATGTTGTCCTACATACATACAAAAACATATCTGATCTGTGAACATGCACCTTTAATGTGACAGATCAGATTTCATGTGCTTGTATGCATGTGTGTAGTGGGTGAGGCAGCGTTGGCTTCTCTCATATACTCAAGTAGTTGTAAAAACAGCAAAAGCAGCCAGTTGCCATTTATTCACCTTCTTCATCTGATCATGTACAGTCCAGCACCTGTTTACTGTCCTCCTGAGCAAAACACCATCACACATCAGCTACTAACACGTCTGTTTTACCAGTTTTACTAAAATCAGTCGTCTCACAAATGCAAGGTTGCCAGATCCCCCAAGCCTCTTAATAAATTTGTAACAGAAAGTCACACTACACAAATGGAAACTAGCCCAAAATCTAAAGTGTTACATACATTTCAATGAGCTTTAAAATGTAAATCTTCTTCAAATCTTATTTTCTCATTCACCTTCTTCTTTTAATTAGTGTAAAAACCCTGCAAACCACCGACACTGAAGTTTTAATGGCGACTGTATTTTTGCAAACCTGGCAACCCTACACAAATGTGAGGATTTTTGTTGTTGGTGACAAAGGCGACATGTATACATGTATTAGCTTACATTTGTGAATGTGATCCATCAAGATATTTAAACCGGATTTGAGCAATGTGGCTTGTAATGTGAACGTAACCTAATTTCATTCATAAACTCAGACAGTTAAATCTACTTTGTAAGGCCAGTTAGTTTTGTCTCCAAGATAAAGCTTGGAGCCCACTATAATGTCTGACATATTAATTTAATCACTGAATGACTTGAGAGTTCATCCAAGGAGGTCACTTTGACCCCATCAGATGGTGACAGAAAAGGCTGACTTTTGGACAATGAGGCATCACCCGAGGTGTCCCATTTGGGCTTTAAAAGCTCATCTTCAAGCCATACTTAAAAGTCTAGCTTGGGATGGCCACAGTGGAGGTGTCCTAGTTCTTCCCTAAAGGGGAAACTTTCCCTTAGAATTTACTCTCAGCTTGATTTTTTCAGCTTTTCACTCTGTGATTTGAACCTGTTTTTACGATATTTTAACTCTTTTTTAATCCATAAAAAGAGTTTTCTGACATGTTTTTTCAACCAATAAACTGAAAAAGCTCAAACTCGACTGTCTGTTTTTGACAGAAAAGTTTTTTTCATCAAATGCCAATATTCTTACAAACCCGCATTACTGCAAATAAAACAAATGTCATGACCACAGAAATACAAATGAAGATGTATCTGAACTGTTTTGTGTTAGTAATGTGAAGCGTGAGGTATAATGTGACTCCTCAAATTAATGAAAGGTTAAGAGAGTGTGGAGCAGCATGTGTGTGTGATGTGATGGACATACTGTCAACAGATTGTGTTTTGAATGTGACATTCACAGATTTGTGATGCTGAGTGAAGCATCCTGCCAACGACTAGTTGGAGGGGAACAGCCGCTCTAGAAAAATCTACTTTGGCTGAAAATGATGTCACTTACTAAACTATGGCAAAGTTCTGTCTCCACTGAGCTTATAGATGATATAGCTTTAGAACATACATCAGAAGAACGTGTAGATTGGGATGGATAGATGGAGAAAAAATGAAGACATTTCTTTTAGCAGTGCCTCAAAATCTCACAGTCACATGACCTTGACTGCTGTTCAGAATGAGAGACAGCAGCTTTTCCAGTGCTGGGTCAGGCCCCTCTCAACTAAAAGTACTGAATGGAGTGTGAGCTGACAGTGGGGTGACGGCCAGGTGAGCCTGGAGTGACCCGGCACTCAGCTCGAAAAACAGACATCAAGAGCAGAGCCCTGAGTGGCAGAGCAGAACATTCCTCCTGACTGTGTCTCCCTCTGGACACAGCGTCTCTCCTGGCCTGAGGCGAGAGTTCTGCTTACTGCTGTCACTCATACACTGATTACACACACAAGACTGCACACATCCTGTGTGTTCATATTGACATGGAAGCACTCTGTTACATTTTACAAACTGAAGATGACTACAAATGTCACTTATAAAGGTTAAACATTAAATTTTTCTTGTTTTTTGCACTGAAGTTCATTTATGACACTTATGTCGCCCTCAGTGATGTTTAAACCCAAAAGAAATGTATCTCAGGCTACCATCGTCACTTCATATAACCCTTTTCAGAGAAGTTTAAACCTAAATAAATTTATCTCAGATTACTATCATCACTCAGTATAACTCCTAAAAAGTTTACACATAAATGTACCTTTTTACTACCGTCATCACTCAGTATAACTCTCCTCAGAGAAGTTTAAACCTAAATAAATTTCTCAGATTACTATCACTCAGTATTATCTTCATCATAGAAGTTTAAAAATAAATGTACTTTTTACTACCATCATCACTCAGTATAACTCTCTTCAGAGAAATGTAAACAGAAGGAAATTCATCTCATCCTACTATTGTCACTAAATATAATCCTCCCCAGTGAAGTTTAAACATTAAAAACTTACAGGGGTTGGACAATGAAACTGAATCACCTGGTTTTAGACCACAATAATTTATTAGTAGGTGTAGGGCCTCCTTTTGCGGCCAATACAGCGCCAGTTCGTCTTGGGAATGACATATACAAGTCCTGCACAGTGGTCAGAGGGATTTTAAGCCATTCTTCTTGCAGGATAGTGGTCAGGTCACTACGTGATGCTGGTGGAGGAAACCGTTTCCTGACTCGCTCCTCCAAAACACCCCAAAGTGGCTCAATAATATTTAGACACAAAGACTTGCTGTCTTGGTCACAGATGCACCAGCAAGACGTGAACCAACAATTTGTCCTCTTTTGAACTCTGGTATGTCACCATAATGTTGTGTGCATTGTAATATACTATATAACTGTGCTCTTACCTGCTAACTGAACCTTCACACTCTGCTCTTACTGGTGCAATGTGACATTAATGAAGATTGGCCACCAGACTGGTCCAATTTAGCCATGAAACCTCCCACACTAACATGACAGCTGTTTCACTTTCATTGTCTAACCCCTGTACTTCAAACCTTAACAGTAAGAAATTTACCTCAGAATACCATTATCACTCCATGTAATCCTACTCAGATAAGTTTAAACAATAATAAATTTACCTCAGACTACCATCATTGCTTAGTATAATCCTCCTCAGAAATGTCATGCAGGAATTGCCAAACTAAACATTGCATCACATGATGGGTACTCCCTTCCTGCTACAGTAGATGATAATGCTTTGGCTTGTCCTAAAATATGGTAGAACCCCAAAGTAGTGCAATAAACAGTGAAAAAGGCGATTTCAGACACACACCAGGAGACAAGTGTTGTGTTGTGTCGAGGTTACAGTGCTACAGATTTTTGTCATTCGATGTAGCACTTTCCATTTCCACTACAAAGTAAACACAGCTGCACACCATGACCAAGGCAACACCTTACAATGTAGAACTTTGTGTTTCAGTACAGTCAGTCTACAAAGTGTGTGTCCATTCCATTCTTTTAATGTACATGACAAGCTCTGAGACACTAGCAGACAAAATGTGTCTCTTTTCCATCATTTTTTGTGATATGACACTTTATGTATTGGCCATAAACTGGCCGTAAGAGGTTAATCTAATGTAATAGAAACAAACAGCATTTGCATGTTTCCAACAAAATGGATAAATATGAATTTGTGGAAAAGGAAACAGGAATTCATGAATAAATGATGAAATATGTTGAAATACCAAAACGTCATACCAAAAGCCTTTTGGGCTTTCATACTTTATATTCTACAGAAGTGCACCTGAGGTCCAGATGTTCTGTTCATCTGACAGACGGGCCTACATCAGTGCACAAAGCACACATTAGTCATACAGAACATACTGCAGTATCAGTCTTAAGTTCTGGTCTGAAGTCATTCAGAGAAAGCTGTACTGCAAAGTTACTTCTCTTAAAGAACAGGCATTTTGACATGCTTCAAAAGGAGGATGACACTGGTGTTGTTATCAACGTCACTGAGAGACACTGATAAGATGTTCATTAACGAAAGCGCCTGAAAATAACTGCTCCCTGCTTATTTTCCCCATTACTCATCCTGGTAAACACTGACCACAGAACGCAAGTTACATCAAATGGCCACCTCCACAGCAGCTGCTTCTATGTTCAAACTGTTTGTAAGTCAAATGAAGCCTTATTTGGGTGAGCTTACATTTACATGGGGTTCTGGGGTAATTCATGCTTTAACAGAAGCTCCTCTTTGGTTTTATTTTAATATAAATCAGCCGTGTCTGTTTTTTTCTTCCTCATCCTTTGAGAAAGCTACAGTATAAGTAGTTATGATGACTTTGACCACTGTTTGGTCTCCTGACAAGCATTTCAACAACTTCACTAGGTGTCAATTTTCCATAAGATGAACCTTTTAAACATTTCGTCTACAGCTGAGCATTGAAAGTATCAGTTTACCTGAGTCTCATTAGTCTTTTAACTCTATAATTGTGCCTGGTTTAATCTACATTGGCTCTATTACTGCTGTATATTTTAATGGCAAACTTTGAAATTCAGCCCACAAACAGAACATCTGCATTAGTCTGAGATGATTCTGTGAATAAAATATTCTTAAAGCTTGTTTTTCTTCTTGCTCTCTGAGTAGGACATGCATTAGTAAAAATATGGAGGATTTTTTCCTCTGAAATGTACTGAAGTAGAAGCGAAAGTTGCCAAAATGGGAAGCACTCATTTAAAGTGTAGCTTGTCTAAAAAGCTTTTTAAAGTACAAAAGTAAATATACTTTGCTGCTTGTCCAATGCTTAATGTTTCCACCAAGCTGCTGTGTGTGCTGCGTCAGTGCAGACCTCTTTGCTGAAGAAGAAAAAGACTTTTCTCACATGTTCATTAGTGGCTCTGGACTGACATTTGTTTTTCTACAGCATCAGCTGCTCTGTACTGCAGGATGTATGAGATTAGGCCTCGCTGTGGCTGGAGAACATTCATTAGCAGTGAGGAGATGCTTGCGGGGACTTCCACCATAGATCCATTCTAATTTTCTCAATGGAAACTGACTAATAAATCACTGTACAGTACTACATGCCTCGCCCTCACGACTTAATGTCTTATATTGGTGCTCCAGCTTAATTACTACCACAAGCAGAGCTGAGTGGTCATCTTAAATCTCCATTGCAGGCCAGGCGAGTGTGAGTGTGTTTAAATGTCCTGTTATCTGCTATAAATGATATGTATGTCTAATTGATTCTGATTCATGCAATAAGGTGATATTACTTTCTGTCCATTCTGTATAATGTGTACACTTTAGGCCAGGCTATAATGATCCTATTCACCAAGTCTGGATCATCTCCAGTTACTTATTCTATCAAAACTCTTTACAGTGTTAGAAGCTAACAGTTATTACTTTGCTAATCTATTCAAATGTAATGCATAAAAAACATATGCATGGATGTCTGTCCATTTATTTTCCAAGTATAAAATATGATTATTTCTTATTTTCAGATGTATACAGTTATATAAGGCTGGAATATGGGAAATCTAATCTAATACAGATTTGCACATCAATTCTCGCTACTAGCATCTATAATTCTATCACATTGTTTATTGTTACTTTCTGTTTTATAAATTGCTGTCTTATGCAAAAGTTTAGTCAATCTTGATTTTATACTAAGTGAAATAGGTAATGTGCACATGCAAAACATAAAAATAAAAAATACCAAACCCTAAATGAGTCAACTACAAAAATAAAATAAGCTTTTAATGGCCTCAGCAGTAAATAGCTGTACAAAAATTAACAAGAATTAAAAACATACACTTCTCATTGTTTAAGTCGTAATGGCATTTAGATGTTGAAATGCTTTTGGGAAACACTGTGGACAGCTTTTTACAACCAGAAGAGTCAATGTTCATGACTTCATATAGTTCATGGGGGATAAAAATGAGAATAAATCACTCTAGGTTTCAAATCATAAAGCTCTACCAGCAGTGGTAAACATTTCAGTCTACAGAAAATTCTCCTTAGAATTGTGGCTGAAACTGATGGAAACTGTCCAAACTGATGGATAGAAACCTCTGACTGATGGTTTGTGAAAATCTCTTCACTTCCAGACAAGATTTACTTCTAGAAGTCAACGCAGGTCCTTCACAACCAGTTTCTGACAGAACTCTCCACAGAGACCTGCAGACCATCAACATATGGACCAGAGTGGCAGAAAGAGACCTTCAGCCTTGTGTGCTGTCGGTCACAGTTCTGAGGAGAATGTCCTGTAGGCTGAGATTGTTACCACTGCTGATAGACCTGTATGACTGTACACTTCCATACACCTGCAAATTCAGTTACTTCCTTCACACTCTGACCTTTGACACCTAAATACAATCACTCCTTTATCATAAACATCTGCTTTGTGACATTCCCTGCACTGTACCATCTCTTCTCAATCTACGAATCCTGTTGCACACCCCACAGGTGTTTATAACCTGATAATCCTCAAGCAGCAGCCTCTACAGGAGCCTGTATTTACTACCACATTGAGCAGTTTTTTCATTTGTTTTGACTGCATTCCCTGTACATATCTGTTCATTCTGGTTCTATTGAGAAGCTTGTTCACAGGCTTGTGATGGGGCTGCATCAGGTGTGACAGATTAGAAGAAAATATTTTGGAAAAATTGAGGCACCAAGATGATTGTTGATCTTATCTTCACATAAAACAATTATCATAATTGTATCTTCAGATAAAAGACACATTTGTTTTCCCTGCAGCATAGAGCAAATGGTGGTTTGAGAGTTTCTTAGTTTTAACCCATTTTATGACCAATGGTTTATTGATAGGACCATTAAAAAACAAAAAAAATTGTTTGCCCAGGAGTGTATGCCCTTGAACATTTCTTAAAAGAAGCATTTTTGTAAATGAAAGACAAGCATGAAGAACCTTTTAATAATAACCATTCACACAATAACCATTTAGTGACCATTTTAATAAGCCTACTATTAACTAAAATGTAACTGAAGAACTTAAATGTTAAATTCATTTAATATGGCCTCTCTATATTCACGTGATACAGCATCTTATATCTGACAGCTATATAAAAGGGTCAGATGTCTACATGCACCAAGCCCTGCAGGCCTTTTAAACAAAGCGGCTATAAGAGGCTATAAGAAGTCTGAACAGAAAAAGCAGTTGATGTTGCTCACATTCAAATTGGCCCTAACAGGCTTATGGGCAGTCAGGACTTGCTACTGTACCTCTGCTTATTTAATTATGCAGAAACAAACAGTACTTAAAGGATTATCCTGCAACACAGTAGGCCTCTGTTAAGATGTCAGCCTGGATGGCAGCCTCTTCCATATGTTCAGCCGGAGCTGATGGCTCGAGTCCAGTGAAAACAAGCCATGCATTACACTATTTCCCATACAGCCTGAAAGCTTAAAAGAGGGTCTGACATAAGTCTAATGAATATATCACTGCAGTACTGTCATTCTAATGTGCAGGTCTAATGTAATCCTTTCATGCTGTCCACAAGGATACTGTTAATGATACTGCATATCTAAATGCATTTTACTGGAAGTTTAGAATTGTTTTAAACTTTTTTCCAACTTTGCTTCTACCTCCTTTGAGATTTAAAGTCACAGGTTTTGGCACGAGCAGAGATGGTCACAGGGCTGAACACAGACTTCAAAATAAGTGACTAAGACTGTTTTTTATTAATCATCACTAACATTTATAAAACTGCTGTTTAGCTGTCAATCAATAAATCAATCAATCAAATCAAAAATTATTTATATAGCACTTTTTACAAGGGATGTTGTCACAAAGTAGCTTTACATAATTAGCATCAGACAATTTGAATCAAAACCCAGTGTGAGCAAGCCAAAGGCGACAGTGGCAAGGAAAACTCCCTCAAGGATAACATTGTATTGTAATTGGCCTGATTTTGTTATCATGGGCCTAATTGCATATCACATAATATCTTTGTTCATAAGTTAAGATTGTTGGCCATAGTATGCACAATGGAGTGTACTCTCCATTGGCACATTTAGTGCCTTTCCAACAAAAGATGTGTAAAATGGGAGTTCAGCCATATCTGAAAACTTCTACACTACTACACTACTAGTGTAGTGTACTATAGTGACCACTACTACAAGGCTTACCTACAACTCACAAATCAAAGACATCACTGGATGATGTGAACCTCATTGAACAACAAGAAAGTCATGAACATAGTGAAGCCTAAACAAAACACTGAATCATTGAACTGTGGTAACAATGTCTGTCCCATTAGACAATCTTTATCATACAATATGTCTTTAAAATCAACATAACACAGTCTGACATAGAATTCTTTTAATATTTTACTGACAATCCTGTGCTGTCTAATTTGTAATAATCTTAAAAGACCACTGAAGTTGCACAGTGTAAACCTGACTTAAGGTTTGTTGTCATATCTGTAACTTTGTTCAAGTTCAAGAGGTTTTAATTGAAATTCCAGCTGTATACAATACAGTACATAAAGAAACCAGGTGCAACACAAGAACATAAGGCATTGACAACATACAATAAACATGCAATGGTACAGGACCTATACTATAGTAGAAGCCCTCTGACTAGACTAAGACATTACATGACAGGACAAATGTCATGATGGTCAGTAAATGCTACTGAGTGATTGAGTGGTGGGAACTTCAAGCAAGATACCAGTCTACAGTGATTGTGTAATTGTGCATGTGCTAATATTGCAATGAGTAGGGAAAATATAGAGTGATGTGCAAATGTGCAGAGGTATGTAGTCCATGAGAGTCAGACTGTGTGTGTTAAGGAGTCTGACAGCCTGAGGGATAAAATTGTTGGACAGTCTAACAGTGAAGGTTAGAATGCTGCGGTATCTTCTTCCAGAAGGCAGCAGCATGAAGAGACCATGTGATGGATGTGATGGGTTCTCCACAATGCTGAGAGGTGCATCGCTTGTTATAAATGTCCGTGAGTGATGGGAGAAAGACCTCAATGATCTTCTCAGCCATCCTCATTTTACGTTGTAGTCAAATACAGTGCAACTCCCAAACCAGACAGTAATGGAGATCCTCAGGATGGACTCTATGGTTCCTCTGTAGAAGTAGGTGACAATGGGAGGTGGCATGCGAGCTTTCCTTAGTCTTCTCAGAATATAGAGACACTTTTGGGCTTTCTTGCTTATGGAACTGGTGTCGGTGCTGGTGCATATGAAGGTCTGGATTTTATTAAATGGTAAGTGACAAGAACCAAAGAGTTAAGGTCAGACATGTGGGTTGGATCATCTCTGAAGTGGCAAGACATGTACGGTGCTCCCAATCTGAAGTGGTGTGTATGTAATCACCTCTAAAGTCCCCAGATCTCAGTCTGATTGATAAATAGCACAGGACACATTCGCAGGACTTGTAGAAACTTAGTAGGTCAGAGTTTGATGGGCCAGAGTAAATCTATCAAAGAAGGTTTCTTTGGGCTTCTAGTTCTGTTTTTTCCTTAACTGTGGCAGTAATCCAGGCAGAGCTTCCTGTTCTCCTTTCTGTCTGGATTGTTGACTGCCATGTTAACACATTCCATCTAGTACCCACAGTTTATGTTTACTGCTAAAGTCTGTGTCCCCCCAAAAGCATTACTTGTTAGATATATTAGCATCAAATGTCCAACGTAAAACTAAACAATCAAACATGTTTTGTGAGATTAACTACAATACAGTAAAATTGTCAAAATTGTATTTTTGAATAATTGAACTATTAATTTTCTCAGCATCTGAGCAGTTCAGATAAAGTAGACTTTGATAAATGTTTCTTTATTTGTTTGACTAATCAGAGAAGCCCATCTTACATCCTTTGACTGGGCTGGACAGGCTGAGAGACAAAGATGTAACCTGGGTATGGACAAAGGTTTTTTAATGTTTTGATGATGTAAGGTGCTGTATGTAGTGTTCAGGTTTGGTAATGGGGCACTGTACATGTTCAAAGACACTGCTACCTATTGGCCTACATAGGTACCTTCAAGTTACTGGAATACATAGCTCTTACTTATTGTTCAGTCCAGATGCTGACCCACCAATCAGAACAGCTGACCTGATTGAGTGAATGAAGGTGATTGTACAGTAGACAGTGAGAGTAAGGAAGGCTTCTCAGAGTAGTGGTAATGTATTTTGATGCACTGACCTTTTTCTCTGCCGAGTCAAAAGCTGCAAATGCGTCCAAAAGCAGTCACATCCATGTTGCTGCCCTCAGGTGGTTTATTTCCCATCATGCTTTCTGTTCCACTTCTCAGTTCAGAGCAATGCTACCAACATGGGTGAACATATTGTGCCACTGTCATAGTTGGAGGAGGTGTGGAGGATGAACGCATTTGCAAGCATGGTGAGATAAGGGTAAACCAGGAACAAGACATAGGAATGCAGGGAAATATGACAAAGCAAAATTAATGTAAAATTTAGGCTAAGGGCCATACATTAAAAGAAAGGCTTAGACAAATACCAGACCCAGACATGAGGACTAAAAGGAGTACATATAACCAAACTACTCAAGGAGTGAATCATGCAGGGTTGGAAAACGAGACACAGGTGCATATGATAATTAAGAGGGAGTGAGTAGGGTGGGTAACTAGAGGTAAAAAAAAGACATGGAACATAAGTAAACAAAGACATGTGGACCTGGGGAAAGGCAAACCCTGACAGCCACTGAACCAACAGATGGGCCGGGGAGGAATGATAGAGCTTTTTCTTTACTTCTGTGGGTACAGAGATAGACACCACCTCAGTCTCTGCTTCCAAAATGAGGAGAATACTTAACATACCTGCTTCTTGTGGTTACCTTCAATGTAATTGCTGTGCTCAATCTCAGTCTCTGCAGTGTGTCACACTGGCAGCACACAACACCTTCCTCTTACTCACTGTCTGTATCCAATATATGATAACTGCTGATATGAAAGGTTTGAAATTCCTTTAGATATTACACAAGGATATTCATATTCAATAACAACATACATCATAATCAGCAGTAATCATTTACAAATTGCTAAATACTCAAATACTCTAAAAGCCCAAGTACTCTAAAATTGTAATGGGGATTACTTATTAGTAATATTTTGTAAGTAAAGCATAATTCCTCCATCCATTTTCTTAATTGCTTTACCCTGGTCAGGATCACTGTGAGTCCCGTTCCCCTTTTTGGGGATTGCACAGGGCGTTACACTAATTTTAGTAAAACAATCTCTTTCCAGCTTATTTTACTCCTGAGTGACTCTAAAACACCCAAACAAATCTATACAAAAGTGCAAAAAAAATGCAACTACTGTGCTGAACACAGACAGGTCTGCATGATAAAAATGAATAGTTGTTGCTGTGTGTACTCCCAGAAACCAGCCTGCTTAAATATCTAAAACAGCTGCTTCACACCAAAGACTTGTTTAGTTTACAAAGCTGATCCTGAAGGAAAATCTGGTTTGACTTGTGTTTGTTTAGGTACTATCTTCTTCAGGGCAGGATTTCATTATCTTTAAGGTATTAGTATGATTAAATCACTGCTTGTTAGTTGAGTTAACAATACAGTGGAGATCAATTGTTTACATACACCTGCGCTAAAGACTTTCATAATGCCAACCATTTCAAATGAGAGGTAGAGTAGCACCAAGTATTGAACAAGTCAATACAAGAACAAAACAACTTTGGTGATTAATTTATAAAATAACCAAAATCTTTTTTATTTAGACACACTTTTTGGCAGCATGTTTTGCTGTATGTTACTGTATCTATTTTGTTGGCAGCTGAAGAATTCTGTAAGGATTACAGAGATTATATTTTAACTTAAATGTTAGTTAAACTGTGATTTTTTTGTTTTGTTTTGTTTTCTGTTAATTACACATTTGGTGCTGAAGAGTGATTGAGTGTTCTATAACCAGAGTAACAATTTGTCATGGTTCTACACTCAGTATCAATATTAAATAAAAATTTAGGCATTGCAACAATTGTATTTCCACATGAAGTCATATCAAAAGGTTTTGTTTACTATATCAGATTTTCAGTTGATCAAAAGTTTCCATAGATATTGTTAGTATTTGGTTGCATTGCCTTTTCTTTGCTAAACATGAATCAAATACTTGGTTGGTTGATGCCTTGGGGTACTGTTACAGTATCTCTAAATAATAATCCTTCATGATGCCAGTAACCATATTTTTTTTCTCCAGGAAAACAGCTCCACAGCATGATGCTGCCACCACCATGCTTCACAGGGGTGATGGTGTTTTTTTCCATCAAACATAGTACTGATCCTTATGGCCAAACAGTTTAATTTTAGTTTTATCTGACTACAGACGTTTCCTCCAATTTGACAGGTCTTTGTCTTGGGAACCATGTATATCTTATTTTGGAGTATTGAGCCCTTTTTTGACCAGCAGTAGAAATACCATGAATAATAAAGTGAAATGATTCGTGTCACACAATAACTTTATAATACAAAAATATGAAGTGTAATTAAGTTTCAAGTAGTCATCATATTAAATGTTTGTATAGACACATGTCTAATAGCTATAGATACTATAGATACTATACTATAAGATTGGGCAAAGATCAGGAAGAAATCCAGTGACCCATGTGAAAATTATTGAAACACCTTTGCGTTTGTTTCCCACTGTTTCTTTTAAAACTTAAATGAAAAATGTAATTAAATGGTCTTTTGGTATGTCTGGTCTGCCATAGCCAAAATGTGTAATTATGATAAACTTATTCAGCAAAAATCTAATGTGTGCAAAATCATATTTTCTTGCATAACTGTATAAATGTTTAAGACATTCTGCCCTGACCCACTTTCCAAACAGCCTTTAATACTTTTCAGTAATGCACAGTAATTTTTCTCATATGCGTGCCTAATTGCCTGTGTTTTGCTCAGGCAGGTTTGAGCACTGCACATTTCTTAATTGCTCTTTTTGTATATGATAATTACACACAAATTCTTAAGTGACTGTGGTCTGATGGGGTAAACAGGTTTTTTAAAAGGAGCCTAATGAAAAGGAATGTATTTCAATAACAAAAGCAGTGCAAATGCTGTGGCTCCAGCTTTTACCATGCTGATGTAACAGGTACCAAAATAACAAAAACAGAGAAGTTATAAATACAGCAATTCTACATCTACAATTGTACCTATCGAAAGAGAGCAGACCGATCCTACATCTAACTTCAGTCCTACAACATCTATACCTACAACAACCAGCATGATTTTCCCACAGATGAAACTAATTACATTAACCCTCTGGAGTCTGAGGGTATTTCAGACACTCTGATATAGTCTGACATGCCTTGACTTTTTTACAAATTACTCTAATCTAATTTTTTTTTATTTCAAAGTGTTACACAGGTTTTGTTTCAGCACAAACTCAGCAACAACAGTGTCAAAACAGTAAGAGTGTCATAAATCTATATTTTAATTACGTAAATCTGCTTTAAACTTAGACTTTCCGAAAGCCTATTTTTAGATGTGCTGATATATTGTGAAAAAACACTCTAAACATTTCTAACCAAGACTTTTGAGCTCAGAACTGAATAATAGAGGTGTTGGTTACACACTGGTCATTACAGTGACCCTTGTAATGTGACAGTGACTAATGGTATGAGATCTCTGTTCAGATTCACATTCCACACATTCCACAGCCAGTAATCTAACCAAAGATATGTCTGGATTTACCATGTCATTATCATATGAATGTATAATCATTCATCATTTGGCGGGAAAAAATGTGCAGCTGTCTGACTCGCTCTCACAAACATGTCTCTGCTTATTTAAGACCCTATAAGAATTCTGGGGTATGTTTAGCTTTGTTTTTAGTAAAAAGTGTCTCAGAGTTATATAAGTGTTTATGCAGAACTTTGGTTTTGTTCCTGCCGAGTTTAGTAGGTTAAATTAAGTAGATACAATACATTCAATGCTTTTTTATTTTTACTTTCTTCATTTTTATTTAATTTTTTACTCATTATTATTCACTGTTATAGAATATATATAGAATTATAGTAGAATAAACGTGCATTTCAGTAATTAAAAGAAAGCATGGATGTGAGCAGGTAATAAACAAGAAATTACTATTGTTTTTACTTCCATAAAGTAACATCTTTCTGAGTGAAACATGACAAAGGTAATGATGGATATAAATGTGTCCATGGGGTTTGTATGGCTAGTTTGTGTGGAAACACAACCTTGATATATCACAGAAGTCATGTCACTATTAAACTGAACCAGCATTGCTTGGTTACATAAATAACCACAAGACTTATCCAAATATAATTTAGACTTTGACCCAGTGCTGTGTGATTTTTAACCCTTTTTAGGGTAGTACATGTGTTTGCTTTGTATAACTAAGCTATCATGGGCAAATCCCATTACAAACTGAAGAATACAGTTTTACTTGAAATAAACCCATATTTGTATTGGTTCCACTTAATAGAATATAGTTTTACAAATTTATTGTAGCTTATTTACAGTAACTTCCTAAAGTGAGTACACCCCTCACATTTCTGCTAATATTTGATTATATCTTTTCATGGGATAACACTTTAGAAATTAAAGTTGGATATAACAGAGTAGTCAGTGTACAGCTTGCATAGCAGTATAGATTTACTGTCTTCTGGACATAACTCAACACATTATTAATGTCCAAATAGCTGCAACAAAAGTGAGTATACCTCACAGTGAACATATCCAAATTGTGCCCATTTGTGTAATTGGCCCTCCCTGATGTCATGTGACTCATTAGTGTTCCAGGTGTGAATTGGTGTTTTGGGTACAATTCTCTTATACTTGCCACTGGATACTCAACATGGCACATCATGGCAAATAACTCTTCCATGAGAAATAGAATTGTTGCTCTTCACAAAGATGGCCTAAGTTATAGGAAGATATACAGCAGTTTTCCAAGATGGGTTCCACTCCTTCACACCACGGCCTTTGTCGCCAAAACACAATCACTCCTTTATCATTAACATCTGCTTTGAGAGCCATTTTCCACACATGTAAGGAGACATTCACTGCACTGTACCACCTTTTCTCAATCTATGAATCCTGTCACACACCTTTTTTATAGCCTGGTGAACCTTGTGTGGTGCCATCTGCGCGAGCCTGAAGTTACCACCACAGTAAACACACAAGGTGATTCATTTTTTGTCTTGAGAGCTTATTTTTTGTAGAGTTCTTAATATGTTACTAGAATGAGTCACAACTTTGGTTGTCTCTTAATCATAGGTCAGTGTTGTGGTCAGAACAGAAAACACACTATGATATTACTGGATAATTTTTGGATAATTTTCCCTATTGTAGGTACAGTAATATAGACAAATGACAGAAGGCTGAGGAAAAAGGCTTTGCAAGAGTTTCTCCTTTAACTGATCTGGCACAATGGATGATGCATAATATGACCAAGGACATGAAGCATCAAAAGAAAAGTTTTGATTTCAGCTTGACTGAAAATGACAAAGTTTGAGCTACCATTTACAAAAAAGTCCCATGGTATTGGATTCATACTAGTGTTAAAAAAACATTGTTCTGTAAAGCTAATGGGGAAATGTACCACTGAAATAAATGAATAATGTTTTTTGGAGACTAGTATAATTGTACTTTTTTAAGGGAAAAAACATCTCAGCTTATCAACATGCTGCATTGCAGTTAGCTGACTGGCTAATTTGAACTAAATTCATAACATTTATTAAACTTCAAAGCTCTTATTTATAGGCTTCTTGGAAAAAAAAGTCATATTGTGTGTTTCAGGTGGTAGTAACTTCAGGCTCCTGCAGACAGTGTTTCACAAGGATAATCAAGCTATAAATACTTGAGGGGTGTGTGAGAGGATTCATAGATTGAGAAGAGGTGGTAAAGCAGTGTAGTGAATGTCTCATTCAGTCACAAAGCAGATGTTAATAAAAAAGGAGTGATTGTATTTGGGCACCAAAGGTCAAAGTGTAAAGGAAGTAGCTGAATTTGCAGGTGTATGGTAGTGTACAGTCATACAGGTCTACCAGCAGTGGTAACAATCTCAGTATACAGGACATTCTTCTGCCCATTAGCTAATCACTGCTTAGCTGGTGAATGCTAGTGAGCATTATTGCTAGTGAATTATTAGCCTCTTAGTGCTATAGCACAATTACTGAGGGCAGAGAAGCAGTGATTTTGTTCACCAAATGTTGTGTGACGTCTTCATATATTTCATGTACAGTATTATGCCTAAAATGTCACCAGCCCTAACCAAAACAACAAAAGCCTTGACAAATCACTTCCCTGTGACCTTGGTTCACTGTATCAGGAACCTGATCATTATGTTTAGATCATTTAGCTACTTGTCCAGTGCAGTTTTAGGTAAAAGACTGGCTCAGGATCCACTCTATATAGACCAACACGTTTAGTGCTGAGCAGAAGAACAGGCGAGGCTAAGTGTCTCCTGAGAGTGTGAATGCGAGGACGCACAGTCAAGGAGAGCAGTCGTCTTCATTATCCTTCAGCCCTGACCGCCTGCTAGTGACACAGCACGTCACTTTTCTACCATGGCCTGCTTCATCTCTCACGATCCCCCCGCAGATCTGAACCGCGTCTCCGAATATTAACAAGGCTCCCTGATACCTCCCTAAGGGCTCTGCCTACTTGGGTAAGCGAGGTGCGAATATTACTCTGTCACTCCTGCAAATGGAGCCATTGAGGTCCTGGCTCACATGCAGTTAAGCATCAAAGAAGGGATTATGCAGTCTGAGTGTGGAGTCAGTCTGCAGCAGGAAATAGAATATGTGTTATGGCTTTGATTAATGCTAAAAATGTAATCATAAACCTGCCCACATGCATTACGGTCTCTGAAGGCTAGAGAAATATCCAACAGCATGTAAAATGGAGAAACTACTACATACTAATGGAAAATGGACATGAACTCAGAACCAGATGTACTAAATGTTTTTTGCACCTGTTTCAGACTTAATTGGATGCTTTTTTGCTTCTACATGTGAATGATCATCACTAAAACTGATTCTAGTTCAGCACTTTTAGCTCTGAGGTGGTCACTCACTATTTGGCTACCAATACTTTTACATTTTAAAACTCATACTATGAGTCATTCTGTGTCCTAAACTATATACTGACTAATCTGTGAGATGCTGCAGTTTGAGTGGTTTGAGAGAAAGTTTGGTGAGGTATTTTGATGGAAAAAAACTGGGCTGTTTACAGTTGTGCTTGAAAGTTTGTGAGCCCTGCAGACATTTGACATAAAACTTCACCAGACTGTCACACATGTGCTAAAAGTAGATAAGAAAAAATGAGACAAATGAGACAACAATATACGACTTGGTCATCTATTTATGGAGGAAAATTATGCCATATTTCATGTCTGTGGGTAGCAAAAGAATATGAATTTGAATATGCTTTAAGTATCTGTTGTGAACTGCTTGTGCAGCAATAACTGTACAATTGCAATAATTAAACATTTCAGCCCTGCACATTGGCTTTGAGGAATTCATCAACTGCTTTCTTCAGGTACGAGGTACATTCCACAACATTTCTATTAGATTAAGATCAGGACTTTGTCAATCTTAACATTAATTTTATTATTCTTTAACATACTGGGTATAACTTGTGTGTTTAGGCTTGTTGTCTTGCTGCATGACCCACATTCTCTTGAGATTCAGCTCACAGACAGATGTCCTGACATTTTCCTTTAAAATGTGCTTCTGTAATTCAGAATTCATTGGCAAGCTTTCCAGGGCCTTTATAAGCCCAAACCATGATACTACCACCACCATGTTTCACAGATGGGATGAGGTTATCTTGGTTTCTTCACTGAAGATGTGTCCAGGAGGTGTATTCAAACACAGTCACATCCTTCCACAAAAATTGTTCTAATAGCCTTCTGCATTGTCCATGTAATCGTTAGCAAACTGCAGATGGGCAGTAATGTTCTTTTTGGAGAAAAGTTTTTTCCTTGCAACCCTGCTATGCACACCATTGTTGTTTAGTGTTCTTCTGATGGTGGACTCATTACCTCATTACCCAAGTTACCTTGGGTTCTTTTGTTATCTCAAGGACTATTACACATCTGGTTCTTGGAGTGATCACTCCTAAAAAAGTTAATAATGATTTCCAGCTTGATGAGCATCAACAACTCTTGTTCTGAGGTCCTAAGAAATTTCCTTTATTTGTGTTATGAAACACTTCCACAAACACGTGTTGTTGCAGACTTTGCTAGAACTCTGTTCTTTAAATAGAACAGGGCACCCGCTCGCACCTGATTGTCATTCAATTGCTTGACATATTCCAGCCACAGTAAAGCAGACTTTGCACTGGGAATGTGAACTGGGAATGGGAAACCTGAGATTGAGAATGCTTGCAGGTATGAAAGAGGCCTAAGAAGCACCACATAAGGAGACACACTTGGGCACTCTTCTTTATTCAATAATTTATTTTGTTTGAATTAAGTGAAAGCTTTGATTAGTTTTAGTTTATAAGTCTTGGTGTGACTTTTATTTTGTTTATTACATTTTTGGCTGTTTTTGGGCAGGGAGTTAGAGCTGTTTATGTTACTAATTATTCATTTCAGGCAATGGTAGTTTGTGTATCTCTTACTTGGAACTGATTTTCCAAATCATATCCCAATTTTGTAATACTGCTTTTGGGTGATTCTGTCAAAGTTACTGAATTAAGTATATTAGTTTGGTGAATGTGGCAGTACTGCTCAAATATTATGCACAGTCTTTAAAAAGGTGCCAAACTATAAATGTTCTTTAACATTATGCAATAGATGAACCACTTGAAATGTCAACGAATGGTTCTTCAAAGAACTATTGGTTCTGCATAGAACTCTCAGTGGATGTCCACAGCACCTCTTACACAAAAAAGGTGTAGTTGTTTTTGTAGAAGTTCCCCTCAAAAAGATTCTGCCCCAATTCTTAATTATCTTTATTATACGGTCTTTATATGGTTCATTGGTTGTTTAATATGAAATCAAATGTAAGACTTGCATAGAAAGGAAATATGTGAGCAATCAGAGTAAACAGTGGCCATAATAACAGTTTAGCATTTCTATAAGGCAAGAAAGTTCAACATATAAAGGTTCTATGCTAATTAAAGACTGTGTAGCTAGACTATTATTTCTGAGAATTTTCATCAACAGTTAAAAGTGCTTCAAACTAAATGATCTGATACACAACTCTATATCATCTAGTCTTTGTCTGCAAATGTTCATCTTGATCTTAAGTAAGGACATTGTTTAATGTGTAGGTGAGTACAGAAGAAGTTTTTTGGGTGATCTGGGTACTGCTGACCTGAACATTGGCAGGGGGTCTTTATGACTCACTGTATGACTGTATCAGTTATGTACATGTTCGCACTCAGCTAAGACCACCGCAGGGACTGGCCTTGAGATTGACATACAACTACACTGACCCCTGCTGTGCAAGACACACCCACTGGTATCAACACTGTATCATGAAAGATTATATGAAGGAAGAATTATTGCCATCCCTGGTTATATCTATATCTGTAAAAAATGATAGATAGATAGATAGATAGATAGATAGATAGATAGATAGATAGATAGATAGATAGATAGATAGATAGATAGATAGATACAATGTTACATTTGTAATGTTACAGCAGCAAAAGAAAAAAAAACAGAGGAAACATCTCAGAATATACAGTATATACACAATATACAGTATAAAAATCCATATATATACAAAAAAATTACAGAAAAATAAAAATACTAAAATTATAAATCTACTGAAGCCGAGATCAAAGGAAATGAGTTTTCCCCTTCAGTTTATGTTGTGACCAGTACTATAGTAAATATAAATAGCAGATAAATAGAAAATAAATGGTGAAATATAATGATGCATTCAAATAATAATAACAACAATAATAATAATACAAATAAATAATAATAATAATATATACACAACATACAGTGTAGCACTGAACAGTATAGTACCGAGTATACAAGTTATTAAGCAATACAATATTTGTTAGATAAAGAGTGCAGAACAGCACACAGAATAGTTAACGTTGTCAAGAATATTTCAAACTATGAATGCAGTCCAGGATGGGAACAAGCTGACCTTTAAAGCTTCCCAGTCCCATTAACATCAAGCAGAACACTTGGCTCCTTACAGCTGTCAGAACGTGACATGTTCCTGTCAGCTGACGCCCACCTCCAGCCCACACCTGATCCACATGCTGGCTCCTGTTTCATTAGTGTTTAAGAAAATCTGCCTTCTAGTGAACGTGCGGCCTTGGAACAGTCCGTACTGGCATGTGCCACGTAGTAAGCAGCACAGAGTGAGTCACAGCTCATCTCTTTTGTGATTGAGATAGTTTGAGATGATGTAAAGGAGGCTTCACCTTTTCTTTCAGGCCTCCTCTCAGCCCAGCATGAGTCACGGCGAGCCCCTCCTCCTCCCACAGGAGTGCCGTGAGCGTGTGGAGAGGAGGCGCTCAATTGAAGGGCTCGTTGGGCCTCCAGATATGAATCACACTGAATCAGCCCGCCGACCTGCCTGCGGCTCCACACCGGTCAGTGTGTCCGTCATTCTGCGTGCAGAGCTAAAGCTCAGAGCGCCTTGCTGTTGCTATGGTTTTCGGCTTGTTCGTCAAAGCCTCTGTGCGAGACTCCCAGCGAGCTTAAGTGAGAGAGAGGTGAATCACAACTCCAGACTAGCACTTACTACTAGAATACAGAACACGGACAGGTGGAAAAAGTACAGAGGAACTGCTGGGTACTCTCTGAAAAGAGCAATGGGTACTCTGTCCATTTCTACATGAGACTGTTGCATCCAGCACTGTGCCAAGTCAAGTCGGATTTACTTGTATAGCACTTGATGTTGTCTGATGTTGTCAAAAAGCTGCTTTACAGAGGTCCAGTAATAACACAAAAACACAAAATCACCGGTTAGCAAATCAACAGCAACAGTGGCAAGACTCACTCAGAGCTGGAACTTCTCCATCAAAATGAACAAAATTAGACCTACAGATAAAATGCAAACTACATTATACAGATGTCATACTGTCAGAAACCACATAAACATTTCACTACATTTTAGTAAAAAAGCAAAAATTGTTTTTTAAGAAGCATCTAACTATCTAATGCATTTGTTGAATTCACACAAATTCTATTGTGAGGCAGGAATATGAGCAATGTTTTGATTTGATTTAATTGAATTAGAAAGAGAATTCATCATTGTAGGTCTTTTGAAGGTCTTTTGAACAGTTTTAACAGGTTTGTAGGTACATATGCAGTTTTACAGTGAACATAAGCTTGTTACAACAAATCAGCCAATACTGACACTACAGATTCAGCTTTTGTATCAAGCTGTTATGATTTGTTAAAGATGTATTAACTAGTGGCTCAGCTGTCTAAGACGCTGACACTATGACCAGAGGATCGCGAGTTCTAATCCCGGTCATGCTGTTTGCCATCAACAGCCGGGTCCCAAGAGAGCAAAATTGGCTGTGCTCTCTTTGGGGGGTAGATGGCGCTCTCTCTCTCCCTATCACTCACACATTGCAATGTCTGCTGGCTCAGGCGTCTACTGATTGGTTCGTTCGGAGCTGGGAATCTTGCGCTTTCGTTTCAGCGTGTTGGCTCCCCAGTGACAGTGTATCAGCGGTAGTTCAAAAAGAGGTGGTGGCTGCATAACACGCAACGGAGGAGGCGTGTGCATGTCTTCCCCCTCCTAGAGTCAGGGACAGTGCAAAGTGATGGGGAGAGTCCTAATGGATGGGATGGGCTAATTGGCTACTACTACATTGGGAAGGGGATAAAATTGTAGAAATAAAATTATACAAAAAAGATGTACAGTGGTAACCCTACTTACGAGCATCCCTACTAACGAGTATTCCAGGTAACAAGTCGAGATCTCTGAATATTTTTGTTCCAGGTAACGAGTAAAATTCCAAGTAACGAGTAGCGTAAATTTGTTCAACTATGCCAAACCGTTAGGGGCGCGGCGGTCGTAGCATCCCATAGATGCTACTGTAGAAGAAGAGGTCAGTCATTACCTTTGACCGAAAGTGAAAGTGCTAGTGAAGCGACGCTAAGGTAGCAAAAGGTAGTGAACAAGAAAGTTTTACTTTTACTTTTACTTTTCATATGATAAGTGTAACCATGCCATACACGTACGCCCGTCCTCCTGTCCTCCTTAGCCGTCAGCCTACATGAGCACCGCCGGTCTCCCTCTCCTCAGCGGCCAGCCTACACGAACGCCGTCGTCGTCTCGTTTATGTTTTAAAAACCCATATAAACACATTATTTAGCATATTAAAGTATACTGTATATTGGCCGGCTGACATGGATTAATCAGTTTTACATGTATTCTTATGGGGAAAATGCATCCAGCTATCGATCAAACCAGCTAACGAGCTCGACTCCTGCACGGATTAAACTCGTAAGTAGGATTACCAGTGTATTGACATTTAAAATATAAAACATAGTTTAGGATATTGTCTTACATCAACATTAAAGCATGTTGCCAACCAAGGATGCAGTTCAACCAATTTAGCAATTAATCTAAACTAAATTAAGCTAATCTAACTGGCAAACAGGCCAAATAATCAGAATTATGTCCAGGTACTTTTAATGTTTAACTGTTTAGGTCTGTAATGATCATATTACGCTGTTAACATCATTGTCAATACTGTCCTCCTAATGACTTCTCTGATACCTCAGCATAATAGCATAAAGCAATACTTAATATAATTGAGCTTCCATAGTGCTTTGGTAGGTTCAGTCACAGTATCTGTGAATGGGGGTTAGTAGAAGAGAATGGCCCCTGAGTCTGTGTATTACACCGAAGATCAAATCCCAAGTGAAGCATCATGTGACATGAAAGTGAAAAAAAAACAATAGTAAAATGCCAGGCTACTCATTCTTAACCACATTGTAGTAACCTGGGCCTAGACTGGCTCAAAACACATACCAGTCCTTTGGGAAAGTCCTTTCAGTTCATCCTTACAATAGCAACTCCAGGTGGAGTGGATCACCTGGCAACGTTTCAGTTATGGTAACGCAGGTACAGTGTGGCACTGTGATGTGGGATCATTCTGTTCCAGCAGATTTCTGGATCATTCAACACTACTGTATCCGAATCATTCAATTCCAGTTTGATTGCTGATAGGCCTGTCATGATCATGAAAAATGTGCTGTCATTTAAATCATTGTGATTAAGAGTTGACAGCAGGGGAGTGCCTAGGCTAATCAGAAACCCGGGGCTTAAGCCCCCGAAGAAATATTGCGCCTTAAACTTATTTTACCTGAGAGGTACAAAGTAGGATGCGCATGCAAAAATGTCAGTCCAGGTTGGGGGGTGGAGGTGGGGGCACATGCAAAGATACTCATCCCAGAGGGGGTGGGGGAGGTGGGGTGGAGGTGTTGTAGCGGTTGTTCAAACTGGAACTGAATAGACATCCCAGAAGACCCGGGGCTTTTACAAAAAGACCCAGAGCTATAGCCCGGACCTAGGCACTCCCCTGGTTCATGGTAGGTAACTGTTAAAATGCCAACTAAATTGGCACTTCCTCTCTGTCAACTTACCTATCGAGACAGCACAAGCTCAAACAACCCGACTTTACTGCCAGTGTCTTCTAAAGGTACTACAGCACCGAGGTGGAAACTAGGACAAAGGACAAAAAAACGAGCCACCTTGTGTGTTTAAGGTGGTAGTAACTTCGGCCTCCTGCAGATGGTGGTGCACGAGGATGAAGAGGCAACCTGGAGGATTTTACCACTGCTGGTAGACCTGTATGATCGTACCCTTCCATGCGCCTGCAAATTCAGCTACTTCTTTCACACTATGACCTTTGACACCCAAATGACATCACTATTTTTAGCCAATGATTAGCATGTGCTCTGTGACACATTTTCAACACATTGAACAAGACATTGATTGAACTATAGAATCTGTATGTATCCTCTATGAATCCTGTCACACACCCTGCATGTATTTATAGCCTGATCAACCTTTTACAGTGCCATCTGCAGGAGCCTGAAGTCACTACCACTTTAAACATGCAAAGTGACAAATTTTATGTTATAACCATCAATCAAAAAATAACATCAGCTCATTAATGAATGAACATTAATAACAAGATTCATATTATTTCATCACAGAAATAAGGGGATGAAGAAATGTTTGATCATAAAAATATGTGGTTATTGATGTGCTTCAGTAAGTAATTATGTAATACAGAATATATCTGTAGACTTGTGTGGAGAGGTGTGGCGAGGAACTAAAACTTTACTTTCACTTTCTTCTTGTGAAAGGGTGGAGGATATTGAATAAGATTTGAGGAGGGGTTATTTCACATCAGGTGGACTCCAAAATAGCTAGTGGGTCATTGGAAGTATCAACAGGATGTATGTGTGTGACATTAGGGCCAGTTTGGATGACTCTGATTGGTGGCTAATTGGGATGATGCATGGGGTAATGCTATCTTCAAGTTGTCTTCAAGAGAGTCACTTCAGCTGGTGTTTAGGCTTTAATGAACACATCATCATTACTATATTGCACCACAATATAATATAGAACCACATCTAATATAACCCTCCCCTGTAAAACTGAACACTAAAACTTGATGCATGTTTTCAGAGAAAAATGCAGCTTATTACACCTCTCGTAACACCAGAGGGAAATGTGAAATACTAACGTCATGACAGTCTGTGCACTGTTCTCACACATTAGACCTATTCTAGGCAGACGCCCATTGAAATTCAATGAGACTTTGCACCACCTTCATTAGCACTGAGTATTTTTACTTGCTCCTATAGACATAGAGAGCAGTGATGTCATTGTGGCTACAGGCTACAGTCTCATTTCAAAGTCAAAGACTTTTGATACTTCTGTGGTTTCCACACTCTTTTATCAGAGATCAGACCTCTAGAGTCTCTAAAGTAGAGCTGCTTCGCACCTCAATCTAAATCATGATTATGTATCAACACTGAACTAAAACTCTGAGCTCTTGTAATGGGCCCTGAAGCTCTTTGAATAGTTTTGACTGTGATCTTCATAGCTCTGTTCACACTGGACCCCAGCCTAGGCAAGTGCCTCCACTGAAGAATCTCACTATTGCAGTGCAAAGATGTTGATGTATAATGAAATACCATAAGAGTAGTCAGAAATCAGGGAACATGATTCATGGTTTCTGCTGCTGCATCTAGTCAGCGCCATCTGGAGTTTCCCAACTACAATTACTCTCCTCACTGAAGAAGTGGTAATACTGTGGTCATAATTAAGAAAGAACTACACTCTTTAAAAAGGTTTTTTCAGGGGTTCTATGGTAAAGGCAGTGGTTCTATTTAGAACCGTGAACACTCCAAGACCTTCTGAATACCTAAAGGTTCTTTGTATAGTTATAGAGTTATGCCACAGTATGTTTAGTTTTATGTTATATGTTGTCAGCAACACTACAACAGCATTATTATTATTATTATTATTATTATTATTATTATTATTATTATTATTATTATTATTATTATTATTATTATTATTATTTAACAAGTGTCATCTCTACTGCATGGACAAATTCAATTTTGATGCATTGACTGAAGCTTAAATTAAGTTTGAATATTATACAATTACATATTTATATATATTATATAAATATAAATATAATATAACTATATTTGCCAACATATATCCTAGTGTTTTCTTTCACTTTCAACATCAGCAACATCAGTTTTATCTCAATTTGTATTAATTATTTCAATGCCCCTTTTTACATTTTTTCTTAGTGTCTCTGGCAGTGGTGGACAAAGTACTCAATTCTAGTACTTAGGCCAAGTAAAAAAAAAAGAATTGGTGATCATCCCCGCCCGACCCTCTAAAAAGCACCCGACCGTTTTTTTTTTTTTTTTAACACAAAAAAACGCGCCAAACACCCTAGTCTGGCCTAGAATCATTCAAATTTTGCATGCTTCCAATGACGTGACCCAAATCAGTACACTTAACTGTCAATACCAATGGCCGGTCGTTTTTGTGATGCAAATCATGGCTTTTGCAGTGGCCAGCATCGTAAAAACACTGCAGTCGGCCAATAAAATTCGTTTCATTTCCCTGTTATCTAATGAAATAAAATACAACGGATTATTTTGACTAACTGTAATATATTATAATAACTATTATCGCAGCGTGCGCGCAGACTCACACACAGAGAAGCAGACGGAGGGCCGGTTCTATAAATAAGACAGAATAACTGACTAAGACACACATTAACGGTAACTTAACTAAAACACACTAAAAATAACTCATAGAGGCTAGACTACAACTAACAATCATTACACATACAAAAATATCCTCTTAAAGACCCCAAAATAGACCCCATAAACACACAAGAGAACTTTATGCAAATACCGTACGACACGCAGCCATCTGATTGGCCGACACCCCCAAAAGCCGCCACAACACAAAAAAAAAAAAAAAACACCTCCCCCCGACCCAAAATTTTGGTGAAAAAGGATGATCACCAATTTTTTTTTTTTTACTTGGCCTTAAGTAAAAGTATTGGTACTCATGGTCAAAATTTACTCAACTACAAGTAAAAGTTGCTCAGTCAAAAGTTTACTCAAGTTAAAGTACTGAAGTACTTACTTTTGAAAATACTTAAATATTCAAAAGTACATGCATTTAAAAATACTAAAGTATTCAAAAGTGCAAATTATATTTTCTAATATCTGTACATTGCTGTATTGTTTTGAGAGCTTTTACAGAACCTTATAAATTGCTGAAACCACCTGATGATGTATTGACATGTAGAACCACTCTGCAACAAAAAGTCTACACCACCTGTAAAACTTCAGTAGGGATGAGCGAGTTCACCACTATCTGTATCTGTTCAACCATCTAAATTATCTGTATCCTTATCTGTACTCTGAGTGGGTGGGGCCTAAAGCAGAATTGGGCGTGGTTTAACCGGACATGGGTGGGGCTTAAATCTGTACATTATTTTAAGTCTGAAATTGATATGGATTGATCAGAAGTTGCTATATGTATTGTTTATATGTCAGCCTTGTTCACTGTATTCTTCTCAAAAGCTAAAAGCTTTCCAACTGACTTTATATCACCAACCAAAACTGACCGGAGTGTAGGCAGTGACTGACGCGACACGTGCCGTTTTCAGCTTTGTCTTGTGAAATGCACCACGTACGTTATGAAAACCCTAATTCTCAGCCAAAAGGAACGAGTAACGGCAAGCTTCCTAGAAATGTAGTGGAGTCAAAAGTACATCATTTGTCTTTGAAATGTAGTGGAGTGAAAGTCATAAGTTCACCAAAAAATAAATACTCAAGTAAAGTAAAACTACTCAAAAAATGTACTTAAGTACAGTACTCAAGTAAATGTACTCCACTACTGTCCACCACTGTTCTCTGCCCATGACCTTCTGCAATCATTTCAAAATGCTGCTCCAACACTAAATAAGGTCAAGCAAGTGGTTTCATATTACCTCTATATTAAAAACACTTGACTGGCTTCCCACTGAATATAGAATCCAGTTTAAGATCCTCATAATGTACAGAGGGTTACATGGCCAGGCCTCCAAGTATATCATTGACCTACTGCGTCCATATACTTCAGCGCGTTTGCTAAGGCCAAATAACCTGTGCTTACTAACAGTCACTTTGACCATCTTAAAGACGTGTGGTGATTGAGCATTTGAGGTTATTGCACACAGGCTGTGGAATGCTCAGCATCCTTCTCTGCAGTCAGATGACCTTTTCAAAAAGCAGCTAAAACATCTTTTCAAGCAAGCATACAGTTGAAATTGTATGTTTTATATGTTTTATAGTTTTATTTTTATTTTTTTCTTGTAATTGTTCTGTACATTTTATCCTTATGCTATTAAGGAAAGCACTTTGTGACTTGTGCAGTATAAACAAAAACTTATATTTAAATTGACTATTTACTTTATATAAACTTTGGCCTACTTTCTGCTTCTCTGGACACATTTTTATCTCACATCTTCATGAACTGTTCAAGCTTCAAGCAGCCCTTCATAGAAACATGCAGGTCAAGTCTACCACTAGATGGCAGTAATTAACCAGGCTTGAACTGCCTCTGTTGCTGGACTGGAGGACTAAAATTGAGCTGATATACCTAAGATACAGTTTTCCTGTGAAGTTTCTTTGAAATGTTTGTTTCTTTGTGGTGCACCATCATGAAATCCATTGTCAATACATCGAGACTACTTTGCTAATCTTTGTTCATGCTATTCTCACAACCATTGTCAGATGAATGAAGACAACATTGTAATTAAACTGTAATTAAACAAAATGACTGATTTGTTGCCATGTTGATATTCAGTACAACAGCACATCTGCTTATGTGATACTGCTTTTACACAACAGTATACATTATTAGGTTATGATTTCTTTATTTAAGTAATAATTTATGTGTTTCTGCCAATACAACTAGATCCACACCTGGACTGGGTCTAAACTCTTGCCATGCAACCCTGCATACTAACTTAATGTCATTAAGTTAACAGAACACGCCTGTAAAGCAGAAGGATACATGCATAGTTAAAAGTCCCAGTGCTGTTACACACCATGGGATGTTTCATGCCCACATTACTTGGTTGTATAGTGTCTTAATAATGTGCAAATGATTTACACATCTGAGTAATTTCACAAGTAAATCCATTTGAATTCAAAAGACTCTGTGGAAAGTATTTATTTAAATGTACATTTCTGGAATTAAAAGGATTTTAAAGCGCACAGTACTGCAAAGAAAACTACACAAATGCCCACCCGGAGTGCCAAAGGCTGTTAGCTGATAGAAAGTGCAGTTCAGTGTGTTTTCCCCATATTCCACTGCTGTCAGAGCAATTTGTTCAGAGTGTGCCCGTTGGCAGGACTGAAGCAGTGCTGTGGTTGAGGAGTGACTTTAAGTGACTTTGCTCTGGGCAGGTGTTCCTGCTAACAGGTAGGCCGTGAGTTTCTCCAGACCTGACAGGGCGTTTAAAGCTGCTCGCAGTGCTTTTCTGCCCCAGGCACTCTGCCGCTGGAACATTTAGTGTGGAAATGGGCTGGACCCATCAGCTTCAGCATGGAGGATGTGACAAATGAGTTTTAAAAAAAACACCAGAAGTTGGTCTGATGTTGGTCCTTTAATCTGTTGAAGCTAGCTTTTGATCATTTCTGTAGCCCTTTTCATATGTTATGCATTATACAGTACTTAGTGTAGAGACTTTCCATGAGTGCTTAGAGTATAACAGCACTGGGACTTTTCACTATGCATGTATCACTCCACTGTACAGGTGTGCTCTATTAATGGATAATTGTATTAACAGCTAGTGTGCAAGGAAATGTTTGTGTTGCTTGACTAGCCAAATAAATGATTAATGAACAAATAAATAATAATCTGTTACTATTAAAAAATGAATGCTGCTGGTAAATTGGTGTATGACAGCAGTAGTGCTTCATAAACATGTCATTTGGATTGCTTTCTTTTCAGGTATTATTGACTTTCAGAAGAGGACAGCTTATGCTTGGTTTTCTTCAGCACATCTATGATTTGTACTCTCCAGAGACCACAACTCTCCAGACATTGTAATAGAAGTTGCAGAAGGCTTATAGAAAAGGCTACATATATGTTAAATGTCTCATAAACCATAGAAGCTGTTTCACAATCTATAGTCATGTCATACCTATAAACAAAAATGTTTTTATACATACACTGTATATATTAGAAAAATTAGCTTTATTTACACAACATTATAAGACAGAGGATGAAGGGTGGGGCTAGTGGTGTTGGCCCGGGCAAGGCATTGGAGAACTTGAAGACTGGGACACCAGGCACACCTAAGAGGTGAGTATGCCTTGTCCTGACCTGGGACGAGGGGGGAAATTAAGAGCACCAACTCAAACTTCTGAAAAGGAGATCTCAGTTAGTGTGTTGCATTAGTATGCGGGAAACTGACTAAAACCATTAAAGGGTCACTTATCTATAGCTTTACACCCAGGCAGGGCAGTATCCTTGGTGGAGGTCCAGATGACCCCTAGGACCAACCAAGCACTGGGGATGTTTGGGTAGCAGTATGCTAAGTGGTATCATTACTGTGGCTATGGAGCTGTAACTGTTGATGTTGTTACTGTGGAGTTGAGAGACCCACGTTACATAGGCTGTGGCACATAGCACAAAACTTTACTAAAACATTTACTTGACAGATACTGTGGGCAGTAATCCTGCTTGGCTTAGGCTGGTGACCAGGAAAGCTAGCTTTGGCTAGTAGTCTTCTGAAATTATGCATAGCACATATGAGAGCACCTTGATTAAATGACTCAGTCTAAGTCTCTCCCTTTTGAGCTCAGTCTGATTGCCTTGAATCTGGACCAGGTGTGCATTTCCATGGCTACCAATCAGTAGACAGGGCACTGTGACCCCTAGTGGACAGGTGCTGTAGTGCAGGCCATCTGATCCTGAGTAGGAGGGCTGCTGGAGGTGAGTGAAGCACTTACATACTGCTGTGAGCTCTGTGAGGTGATTGGGGGCATGACCGAGACCTGGTCCTCCTATGCGCTGCTGGTTTTTGTGATTTAAAAAATGAGACCAAGATGAATCATTTTGGAAACTTTCCATCTTTAATGTGATCCACAATCTGTACAATTCAATTGAAATTCTTTAAAAAATATAAAAATAAAAAATGTGTATAATATTACAATTTGGTATGTGGCCATGTTCTGAATCAGTCACACTTAAACTCAAGTTAAATAATTGTTAATTCACAACTCCCATCATTTTAAGTCATTTTGATAAATTGCATATAAAGTACAGCTGTTCTAGTAAGATTTTCCTGATATTTAGTCAGATACACTTAAAGTAAAAGCCACAAAAAGTTTATAAAGCATCAAAGGAATCTCAGTGTTGAAAGTCATCAGTCAGGAGAAGAGGACAAAACATTCCCAAAGAATTAGATATGCCCTGTAACACAGTGAAGACACAGTGAACAAATTTGGCAGAACAGAGACATTACCAAGAACTGGACTCCAAAACTGATGAAAATACAAAAGGAAAACTGGTCCAGAAAGTTTCCAAAAGACCTACAACAACATAAATGAGTTACAGAAAAGTCCTGGTTGTGTAGGACATGTGACAACAATCTCATATACTTTTCATATGTCTGAACGGTGGGGTGGCAAGTCAGAAGCATTTTCTTACAAAAAAAAATGTTCAAGCTTGGCTGCTTTACCAAAATCATGTGTGAAAACGTAATGGTCTGATGAGTCCAAGGTCGAATATTTTGGCCATAATACCAAAAGGAATGTAAACACTGCATCACCAAAAGAACACCATACCCACCAGTGGCGGATGCTGGTCTTTCAAGGAGGGGAAGCTCAATTTCGGGCTACATCATAAAATGTGTCGGTTTATTTATACGTAAATTCTACCCTCCATTCCTTTTCAAGAAAATGATCTGTGATCCTGTCATACCAACAAGGCATCTTTTCCAGGGACTTGACTAGTGTCCTCTCAATGACCAGCAGAGCTAGGCTTTTTTTAGTCCATAAACAACCTCAATAAACACTATTAATCACTAGAATATGAGATATTAATCCATAAACAACCTCAATAAACACTATTAATCACTAGAATAGGAGATATTAGTCCATAA